>CAOJBK010342643.1:0-10629 GCA_948294925.1 Codiaeum variegatum | reverse complement strand
ATAGACTTAGATTTTTTTTTAGAATAAGACTTTGTGTTTTGTCTATTTCTTTTTTAGTTTTCTGTCTCAAATATCTTATTTTGGATGTTCCAAATATGAACAAGACCTCAATTTTTTTTTTGTTTTAAGCTCTTACTTTTGCCTTAGATCTAGCTGAGAGACCATCTCAATATTGTTCTTAGACCTAATAGGTAATACTATTCCACTGTCATTCACTTTGACTCTAAGAAGGACTGGATCAACTAGCTAATGGAACTGGATCCTTTAGATTTGCTTTGGAAACTTGACTAGTACACTATCAAGCAGTTCATGCTAAGGAGTCAGGGGTATAAGCATGTGTATTTTCTTGGCTTCAAGTATATGTCTTAGTATCAGGCCACTAGAGTCCTTCACCAGATGGGACATGATGAGAATGTGCCCCTAGATGGCCCTTTATTTGAGGTGACTTTGGTGAATGAACGAGTAGCTAGAGTTGCTCTCTATCATTGGATGAGAGACTTTTCAAGGGCAATGGTGCTTCTAGGTGACGATTATGGCAAGCTTTCTAGGTACACTAAGTGGTGGATTGAGACCTATTAGCATAAGGAGAAGGCAAGATGATATGCTCTTCTGACCGAGATTGAGGGTTGAATCTGAGTCTAGGTTTACATTTTAAAATAAGACTCTCTATTTTGTTTGCTTCTTTTTGGTTTTTTGTCTCAAATATCTTGTTTGCATGTTCCAAAAGATGAATAAGACCTAAATTTTTTGTTTTGTTTTAAGCTCTTACATTTGCCTAAGCAGCCGTTTTTGGGTTTTTAACTAAGCGAGTTGCCTTTATTGTACCATTAATTTTGCCCAAGTCACCCTTTCGGGTTTTCAGCTTAGCGGGTTTCATTCTTTTTTTTTTTTCAAATTTTATTTGTTCTTTTTAACTTTTGCATACAATGTTAAAGGGCCCAAATGTGAGTGTATGAAACAATTGATTTTATTGAATGCTTTAGACCATGCCTGTAAAGGCTTCCGATGTATCCCCTTACATTGAATTTTGAAATTTTGAATTTAGAATACAACTTACAATTTTGGAGAATCAGGTCCATATAGTTATTATTACAGAAATAATAATGCCTGAATACATGCTCATGCAATAAAAACATAATATGAAGTACTTCTTGAGCTGATCGAGAATGGTGGGATGACTAAACTCATTGTTGTCGACGTCCATCAGTATGGCACCTCCACCTGGCTTGATTTTCTTTATGATATATGGCCCACTACAAGGAGTTCTAAATTTCCTGTAGGGGTCATTTATGACTTGTTTGATCTTTTTGAGGATCAAGTCAACTTCCTGCAGGTTGCGACTTCGAACCCATTTATTAAAGTGTTTTGCAAGCATGATCTTATAGTTTTGTGTGTGATGGAGCGCTTTCATTCTCTTTTCATCAATCATGTTGAGTTGGTCATAGTAGGCTTGTTGCCAGTCAAGTTTAGAAATTTGAGCTTTCTAAACAACTCTACATGTCTAAATTTCTAATTCTATGGGAAGGACTACTTTCATCTCGTAGACTAAAGAGTATGTTATGGCTCTAGTAGTTGATTTGTATGTGGCTCTGTACCTAAGAAGGGCGCTTGGTAGAAGTAGGTACCAACATTTGTGACTGTTAATCATCTTCAAGCACATGTTCTTTAATGCTTTATTTGCAACTTCAACTATGCCATTGGTTTAAGGTCTGCATGGGGAAGACTTGTGATGCTGGATCTTTTCCTTTTGAAAGAGGGTGGCCATTTCTTTATGAAAATGAGAATCATTGTCTTTTATAATCTCATATGGGGTATCATATCTGGTAATGATGTTTGCCTTGATGAATTGAGCTACCTTATTTGAATCAGAGTTTGGTAGGGTGTAGCTTCAACCCATTTGGTAAAGTAATCGATGGGGTCTAAGATATACTCATGACTAATAAATGACCTCAGTGAAATCTTGCTAATAACATTGATGCCCCAAACAAAAAAGGGCCAAGGCATAGAAATTTGATTAAGAGGTGAAGATGGAGGCTTTTGGAGCTTAGAATACCCCTGACATTTAGGGTATCTTCAGGAAAACTGAGCATAGTCCCCATTCATGATGAGCCAATAATAGCCTTAGTTCATGATCTTTCGAGATAACTTCCACATGTTCATGTGGGTGCCATCCGTTCGCAAATGGATTTCTTCCATGACTTTGTAGGCTTTCTCGTCTAACACATATCTAAGGTGGATTCCATTCCATGTCTTTCTGTAAAGGATGTCACCTCTGCGAATGTACCCACTAGCCAGTTGCCTAAAATTTCTTCTCTCAGATTTGGAGGCACCTATAGGATATTCACCTTTAGTGGGGTAGACATAGATGTTCTAGTACCACAGTTTCTCTTTGACTTTTTAAATGTCCATGCAATGAGCCTGAAAGCTCGATTGGCACTTGATGCTTATCAAAATAGGATAGATAATGAGCACATCATGTATTTATATCATTGATGCAAGGGTTGCTAGTGCGTCAGTGAACCTATTCTTAGTTCTTGGAAGATAGTGAAAAGATAAGTCATCAAAGCTATTAGCCAGCTATTTGAGGTGCTTACGGTAAGGAACCAACTGCCCCTTCAAGAGCCTATGAGACAATAATAATTTGGAGGGCTACTTCCAGTCTAGAAGCACATGCTTTGTATTTAACTTTGTTGTTGGTTACCTCAAAATATAGCTTGATTGCAAGTGGAAAGCTCTCACTGACAGGCATAAGAAACACCTATCCGACTCCATAACCTCTGTAGTTTATATCTCCTTCAAAATATAACTTCCATGTCTCAGTTTAAAGGACTAACATATCTTCTTTGGGAAATTTAGGTTCTTCCTAATGATCATTAGTCGGAGCAACCGCTAGTTGATCAGTAATGATACTACCCTTAATAGACTTTCTCTGTATATACTTGAGAGTATAGGCTGTCAGGACTGCCATCCATCAAGCTATCTTGTTGTCTATTATAGGATTCTTTATTCAATACTTGAATGGAATTTGATCAATGAGGACATGTGGGATGTATGGCCCTAGATAATGCATAAGTTTGTGACAAACCCATTCCAGAGCCAGGCAGAGCTTTTTAATGTATTTTTACTTGAGTTCATGTGCCAACATCCTCTTACTCAAGTAATAGATGTCATTTTCTTTATGTGAATTGGTGCATTTTGTGCTAGCACTGCCCCTATGGCTTTTTCAGTCGTAGTTAGGTAGAGTAGTAGAGGTTGACTAGGCCTAAGAGGCTATAGAACTGGTGGTTTCAAAAGATACTCCTAGTTTCGCTTAAGGGCTGTGTATGCTAACTGGTTGATTAACCGACTAATGTATTGAAGATGGCCTAAGAAGCCCCTTATCTCATTTTTAGTTTTTAGAGGTGGCACATCAAGATTGGCTTTAGACTTGGCTGGATCCACTTTGATGTCTTTCTTACTCACCATGTATCCAAGGAACACTTCAGATGAGGCTCTGAATATGCATTTGTTGTGGTTTTTTTTTAGATTATAATGTCAAAGTATAAGGAAGAACTTCTCTAATGCTTGAAAATGGAATTAAGGGGTAACACCTTTGATAACCATGTCATCAACCTAAACTTCCTTTTCTTTATGCATCAAGTTTTGGAAAATTATGGTGGATATTCTCTAGTAGGTTGCTTAGGCATTCTTTAGTTAGAATGGAATTACTTTGTAGCAGTAAGTGCCCCATTTAGTAATGAATGATGTCTTTTCTTTGTATGGAGGGTTGACTAAGTTGTACCAGGAGCCAGATCAGTTAGGGAAACCATCTCTGAACTAGGTAATGCATCAACCAGGAGGTCTATATAGAGTTATGGAAAATCATCCTTAGGGCACGCCTTGTTTAGGTCTCAATAGTACCCACACATTCTGACTTTTCCATCCTTCTTCGGTATTAGGACAATATTTGTAAACTAAGATGAATAATTGATTGGCTCGATGAAGTTATAAGACATATGGTTAGCCACTTCTTCATTGATTAGGATAGACCATGATGGCTACATGAGCCTTAGCTTCTATTTGACAGGCTTGCAATCTGGGTATGTTGGAATTTTATGGACGGTGATGCTTCGATTGAGCTCGATCATGTTGCTAGGTTTCCAAACAAAGTAGTCTTCAAATCTTCTTATGGTAAATTCAATGTCCTGTTTGTTCAAGCATGCAGATACAATATATGTGCTTTTAGATATGTCATGAGTGCCAATATTTATGGGCTCTTTAACTGCATCTCTTATTTTGTTTATTATTTTATTCTCTTTTTTTATTGAGGTCAGATTCATCAATTGGAATAATAAAAGAAAATAAAGAGACATGCTTGTAATAAGAAAATTTAGAACTCTTATTGATGGAAATTGGAGATTGGTCAACAGTTACATCAAAATCATAATGAAAAATCGATGGACCGGTTATATTAGTATTTGACTCAGAGGAAGAGGATACTTAGAATCAGTGTCATTTTAAAACTCAGACTCGGTATCTGACTCAGACTTAGTAGCTTTAAAAGGGGTCTCATAATAGTGCCAGTTCTTCAAGTTTTCCTTGACAGGCTTCATCAGAGCGGAGAGGTCAGATTTCTCCTTCCTATAAGTGAGAACAACTATCTCACGAAATAGGCTTGCTTACATGTTCTCTTCATAGTCATTGTCTTGGAAATACAAAGGTTGACAGTCTTTAGTGGTCAATTTCACATCAGAAAATAGTTCAAAAGTAGGTATTATGATACCAGTCACTGGGAAAATCCACAGCTTAGGGAAGGCATAGTAAGGAACTGTCTCCCCTTCTTTGACAAAGTACCCATTGAGGGTCATGAAATAATGCCTTAGGGGATAGTCAAATTCACCCCCTTTACTAGCAATAAAGGATCTTTCTCTTACCTACACTTTTGCCTCTTCAATCTCGTTGTCTGTAGGTTTGTAGCCCAAGTCGAATGGTGGAATGGATATGGGGTACTCAATAAAAGATTTAATACCTTACTGATTCTTACTAAAGCCTATACTAAGGAAGTAGGCCACATGTTTCAAAATGTTTCCCACCAAGGGATTACAGTAAAGGTCAAAGTCTAAGATGACTATTTCTTTTTCATTTCCAATAGCTTCAATAAATTGTACAAATGAGAAGTCGGATAAAGGATATGCCAACAACTCAGGCTGAATTTTTAGAATTTGCACTATATTTGAGACTTTAGATTTTCTAGATGTTTCAGCTTTAATAGTGACTATGCCATTTTTCAAAGGAATTTAACCTTTTGGTGTATAGTAGATGGCATGGCCATGACCTGATTTATCTAGGGTCTCCTAAGGAGCAAGTTGAAGCATGATGGTTCATCGATGACATGGAAGAGAATGTTAAAAGTAATAGGATCCACAGTGATGGTAAATGTTGCCACCCCAAGGACTTCCCTCTTTGAATTGTTATATGCTCGTACAATTTGATCGGAAGAGGTGAAATTAGTAGCAGTTAGCCCCAAAAAACTTGTAACTTTTAGTGCATAGACATTAAGGGTAAACCCATTATCTATGAGATTCATAGGAACAATCTTCTCCCTAGTGATGATAGTAATTAATAGAACATTAGTATGTGGTATTCCAGGCAGGATCTCACTTTCAGGGAAAGAGATGGATGCTCCTTTCTTGGATCTCATGATTGATATGACTAGGTCTCAGGAGTGATGTCACATGATGTCTGGCACTGGCTCAGCATCTTGCAAAGAGCTTGGAAATGAAGATAAAAAAACATAAGATGGTTCCATATGGAGATGTTAGCTTGAGTTTTTTTTTAGTTGCTTGAGTATGGGATCCTCTTCAGGTCTTGGAGTCCCATTATTCTAAGGCACAGATTGGTTTATAGATGTAAGAGCAGCGGGTTCTTGTGTTAGTCTACCACTTCTAGTGATGGCATCTATTTCATCTCCTAAATGTCTTAGGTCAATGATAACACAATAATAGTCATTATGGATTGACTTAGCTAAGGAGGTTTAGCCCATCAAAAGTGAGCGATTTGGGGAGAGGGACCTCTCTAAAAAAGATTGGTCATCTCCGGTGTAGTTGTAATTGCTCAGTGGCACAGTATTAGTGATGAGGTGCATTGAATTCCCTTCCTCAAATTCATTTAGGATTGTGTTTACAATATGCTCTGGGAGGGGATTTATGCTAATGTTTACAGTGGGTAGCAAAAGGTCATTTGCATCAATGAGGTCTTATATCTTATAACGAAGTGCTTTGCAATCATCAGTCTTGTAGCCCGACCTTTGGTGGTAGTCATACCACTCATTCAAATTAAAGTTCTTTAGTAGTGGATTTGGAATGGGCTTGGGTTTCAGTGGTTGGAAGGTGCCCTTTTCCAAACATTATTTTAAGAGATAACTAAGTGTTAATCCCATTAGGTTGGTGAATTCCCTTCACTATATCTGAAGAGGTTTACTAGTTGATATTATATTAACCCTACCTTCCTTTTTATTATTGTTGGTTTTCTTGAAATGTGGGGATGACGTCTGAGTTTCATCCTTAATGAGGTCAAATTCAACCCCATCTTTCAAGTGAGTGCCAACATTCACAAGTGCTTTGAAATCAGTCAGATATTGCATTATCATTCTATCTCGGTATAAAGGCAACTAGTTTTTTACAATGAAGTCAACTTGTTCAGATTCTGATGGTCAGTTTACCATTTGAGAGGCTTTCTTCCTCCATCTAGTGATAAAAATAGAGAATCTTTCTTTTAGCAACTGTTTTATTATTTCAAGATCCCTTTTCTTAACATTAATTTTTTATTATATGAATATTACTTTACAAATTTAGTATATATTGACTCCTTGGTTAGTTTCTTAGAGTCATCTAATTGAATGAACCAACTCAGAGCTGCATCAGTGATTAACTATTGGAAGAGCTGAGCAAGGAGCACACCTTCCACTCCTAAAGGGCGGAATGTCCCATTATAAATTCTCAGATGAGTGCTTGGGAAGGAGGTGCTATCAAACTTTTTAAATCTTAGGATCTAAAACCTAGGTGGAGGCCTTGCATTTGGTAAAGGACTTAGAGCCTTTACATCTAAAACATTCCCTTTCTTCTTCAAGGCCTTCAAGGTTTTCTCCATCTCCTCATACTTTTTAGACATAGTTTTGAGGAGTGGGTGATCTTTTTGGGGAAAGGATCCATAATAGGGGTAGTTGGGGTGCTATTTCCATGGCCAGATTGTGGATTCAGGATAATGACTTCTTTAGTCATAATTTCCTTTCTAGAATTTGAAGAGGTTAAAGAATGATTGGTGGGTATATCCCAACTTGAGTCAGCATGGCTTGCACTTTACCTAAAATAGTATACTCTTGGGTTTGCATCACTGTAGAAAGAGTCCCTTGTTGAGTTTTCAAGGCTTCATCCTTCTTTCACATAATTTCAACAAACATCCTAGCAATGTCAGCAGGAGGAGCCGATGGAGGTGGTGTAGAGATGTTGGCATCAGTAGCGGGGTTGGTAGTGGTGTTGTCCCCAGTGTTTAACATGCTGGCCTTTTGGACAAGAAAAAGTAAGGTATCATATTTTCATAAAGATAAGCCAATGGTAGGCATGTATGATAAAGGGTAAGTGTTTGAGGGATTGGATTTTTTTTTTTTTTGGTATAAGTTCACTTAGTCCAGTTTCAATATTTTTCTTGTAGTGATGCATGCATACATGTTTGAAAAATATTTCATGATCAAAGGTAATATTCAGATTTTTTAATGTACATGGAACCTAATGTCAACTCTAATAATCACATGATGGCTTAGTGGTTTTAATGTTCCTCAGTGACTAGTGGTGCGATATACCTAACCACAAGTGGATCAAAGAGATCCGTGTGGGTTTAGTGATACTTGTGACCTTATTATCTTAGCTGAAAGGATCGGAGGGCATGCGTTGGAGTCAGATGATTTCACTATTGAAAAAGCAGCCCCAAGGATGGAAGTTCACTTGATGTTACTCTCTATCCGGGTTTTCCTTAAATATCTTAGCATATTAAGTGATGCATGAAAACCTACTTTCACACAGTTTTAAGAAAAAATAATATTTTATCATAAAATAATCCACATAGATTTTGTCAATTCAAACATCTCCAGTTGAGTTGCCAGCTGTGATGCCCCACCCGAGCGACCCTCAGGATCTTCCAGCGCACCTCAGAGTTTATGGCTTAAAGGAAACCAATCATGGGGGTTCGAATTGCCCATGGCATCATGGATCATGGTCAGGTCCCACATTTGTGTATCCACATGTGTTCATTGGCATGCACATGGTGTGTTAAGTGTACATAGTCGCCACCTAATACATTAAGAAAATAGATTTTTCTTAGGTGATTAAAAAACCTATTATGTAAACCCCATTTTAGAAAAATGATTTTCACCGGTTGCAAAGGCAGTTCTTTTACACCAAAGGAGGTTCGGGGATTTGTGATCCGAAAAAACAATTTTTATGAAAATATAGTTTTTACCATTTCACACGCCAACTTTTAGCTTAAAACTATACAGTTTAGCTTAAAATAGAATTTTCGTGTATGCATGGACAAGTATCATGGTGTATGAATAGTTAAGCATGGCAAAAATGGTGCATGATCAGGCTATAATGCATATGACAAATCATAAAATGATAAATGGAAAGTAAATCAGGGGTCATCCCCTCTAGCTCGCTCCGGATTCTAGGGATGGCACACATCCCCAATGAAAGTAGTAATTTAAATTACAATTATGAAAAAGAATTAATCGGGGGATCTCTCCTCCCATCACAGATTTGGAAAGAGCACATGTTCCCCAATACAAAACATGTACATAAAAATAGTAATAATATAAGAAATAATAAAAACAAATCAATCCCAACAACAGACAAAAGAAACTACACACTAGCAACAATAGTATTGAAATAAACAAAGAAAATAAAAATAAACAGAGATTTGGAGTTGAATCCATTGAAATAGCTTGCCGGCATATCCCTTTGAATAGGAATCAAACCCTATGTCGTTCTCCCTTCTAACGAAGGGTGGGGATTGTTATGATAACAATAAGGTGTTTTGAATGTTCAGTAGCTAATCAATTTTAATTAATAAAATTGTTAACAAAAAGGTGTTAACCATTTCAGATTATGATTAATAAAATATTGATTTTGAATGTGAATCAATTACCTAAGTTCATTTTAGAGTTTAATTGGATTTGTTTCATGAAAAACATATTTTCAATAAAACATGTCTTAAATCAAATTAAGGGGCTTAAAATTGAATTCTGATAAAAATGCCTTAATTCGTTCTAAAGGGCTTATAATAAAATGATTCAAAGACTAAAAGTAAGGAGTATTATATATTGATTTTACCTTTGCCTTTTGAGGTTTTGGAACTGGTAGATTGGAGGGTTTCATGAAACCAGAAAAGATCTTCATTGTGTTCAGAGAGCACTGGTATCTATCTATCTGAACTAGACTATAGGGAATTAAAATACTGGAGTGTTAGGAACCGTAGTGTCTATTGTAAAATTATGAATGTTTGGATAGATTAAGGAAGGATTGTAGTGTTTAGAGGCTAGAAATATGTCTAATTACATCTAGAAGTTGGTTAAAAAATCTGTCTTGAACTATTCTAAAAATTCAAAATTTATAGGGATATGTGTCTAAAACCTTGGGGAAAAACGCATGCATTTTTGGCCAAACACATGTGTGAGGCCAAAAATGCATGTGCGTGCACCGAAACGTATATTCGTTTTGGGCCAGGTTTCTAGGCCCAGTTTTCTGGGTCTGGGTTAGTCTGATTTTATTCTATTTTTTAGGCCGTTTGAAGTTTAATTCAAGTCCAGTTTGAACCATTAGGCTCGTATTAACAGACCAAATTTAATGGTGTCAAAATTAGGGTTCAAACATAGGTATGATCATGAACTTGATGACTCAAGTCCTAGCCACAAGGAATGAGTAAGGGTTTTAGTTTATCAAATTACAAGCATTCAAAAGATTACACTAATCTTCATGCTCCAACTAGGCATCTTCATAGGTTGAAGCTTCTTTTACTATACATAATTATCCTTGGCATACCATTGTGAGATTACAAATAAAAGATAGCTTGCAGGCTCAATGAATTTGAAATAAAACCTAAACTAGTAATTAACACTTAATTACAAACCCTTACATATAATAAAAGAATATCACATACAAATGTAGTCCATTTATAATGGTGTAAGTCCATGATCAACCAATCATGCCATGACTAACATATTACATCAATATATAACTCTTATATATTAATTATATGTTGAAAATAACCACTCGCACTTACTAAACTAGCATACGGTCATATGGACAAGTCCATATGGTCGTATGAAAGATCTCCATACGGGGGTATGCTGGTACAAAAAGGTTGTGAATCCATTTGTCAATAGCATATGGACATATGGAGGTTCACCATATGCCCGTATCTAAAATAGAAATTTTGGTTTTACACAACATATTGGGTGGCTCTGATACCATTTGAAGGAAAGGTTATGAAAAATGAAAAATTTTGTTTTATCAAAAATTTTAATTTTTCTTTCTAAAACGTTTAGTATTTGTTAAAACTCTTTTGACAAAAGGATTTAGATGTTTTTCAAAATCTTAA
>CAOJBK010342084.1:0-11963 GCA_948294925.1 Codiaeum variegatum | reverse complement strand
GTCTTCGAAGGCAAAGGGTGCGAAGCATACCCTTCGAGGAGACTGCACGAAGCACACCTTCGAACTCGGGCATAGCAGCCTTCGATATCCACCTTCGTCCCAGACCTTCGGTCTTCGAAACTTCAAGGCATATAACAATATATACCCTGCTGATTTAGTTTAGTCATTTTTTTAGGACACTTGAATTGATTTAGTAATTTTTCTAATTGATCTTATGAGAAATGTAAGAAATTCTGTGGCAAGTTAATTTCCTTATTTATTTTTCATTGCATTTATTCTCCTATTAAGCGTGTTTTGCTTGCTGCCTCGTTGCCCTGACCTTTAAAAAATTAACGAAAGTGGAACACCTCCTCTTTTGCAGGTCAAACTCCATTCCAATACTACCATCTACTCTTGCTTGCTTCATTAAAAAGGTAGCTTGCTAAGTCTTAAACCTGTTTGCTTTAGTTTGGTGAACTTACTGATATCAGAGAGTATAATGAAAATGGGCAAGACTTTTACATTAGGCTGGCTGCTTCTGATCTTGGTATGAATTCTTTTCACTTATCTTTCTCATTGCAAATGTTTAAAGATTGTTTGCTTATGTTGGATTGAGAAACTCACAACGAAAATTCCATTGATTTAGCCTAAGCCAGTCCAATTAAGTTAATATAAGCATTTCGTTACAACAATTTAAGCCATGAATCTAACAAGTAAACACAATTGTGGATAATAGCAGTGTGTGCATTAGTTGTGCTAGCCAAAGCCCTGGGCCTTTGCCTGCTGTTGCATTTCAGAAGGATGAGGCTCAAGAGACAAGGTAAGTTGAGTCTATTGACTGAGTGAGGAATCAGAAACACAAAATGGTTCAATTTGATATGTGAAATTCATTTCTTAATCTGCAGAAAGCATAGTTACTATGCCAAAAAGAGACTACATTGATGAAAGTAGGCAACGAGACTTAGAATTGCCATTATTTGACTTCTACACTATAGCAAGTGCTACGGACAACTTTTCTGACAGCAATAAGCCTGGAGAAGTTGGATTTGGACCTGACAATTGTAAGTGCAGGAAGTTGTTATTACAAAGCTGATAGACTTTTTGGTGGCCCCTCATTCTACAACTACTCTGCAACTTCCAGAAAAAGAGAAGGTTGCTTTTCTCCTTTTCCCCAGTTCTTACAGGTTTGGATTTTGCAATATCAAATATTTCCAGTTGCGATCTATTTTAATCTTTAAAGTTTATCTTATTTAGAAAAGTAAAAGCAAAAAGAGTAAGAGGGTGACCAAAAGTTCAGCTTCGAGTGTGTCTTCAACATGCCCAATGAAGGTTTATTTCTTGCAGTCTTATAATTTTGATTTTGGCTTAATTAGCATTGCATCTCATTATCAATTTTGATATTGGTATTGTTGCATACCCTGATATTTATCTGTATTATGGTGTGCTCCTTTTTGGTCCTTGCTGGACAATTCCTAGAGAATTTTCAGATTGTTCCTATACTTGAAAGAAGTACGAGAATGTGAAATATCTTTTTAGTGCTTTTTTTTAAAAAAAAAGGGGGCTGGTTGGATGATGCTTCCCTCTAAGAATATTACTTCTTTTCCATGCCAGAGTTCCTCAACTTTGCATCATGGGCTCTTATTGTGGATTCTTCTCTCTGTTCATCTTAGGTGCTCAAGAACAAGATTCAGCTTCTTCACTTAATCAAGTGGTAACTTATGTCTCTCCTCTCTTTGTTTCTGAGATGTGCTTTCTGAGAATCGTTTGGTTCCTTCAATTTCAAAAGCTGTTTGAACAGCAAAAGTTGGCTCAGACCCTATGTTGCTTGTTGAAAACTTTCCATTTTACATATGGTTTTATAGATTAATTGATTTTTACCATGTTTGCCTGGCTTCTAAAAAATATGATTTTTTATTCTTAGTGTTCTCTGTGATGGTACTTAAAAAGTTTCACTAACTTTGACTAGGATAAAAATTTATTTTTGAATCAATAATTAGAATTTTCAGCTGTTTGTATGATGGTAGCTTATGTCCCTTTGTATTTATGATGTCCTTTTAATGTGTATTGAATTTTGCAATTCTTGAATATTTACTGATTCTTGCTAAAGAAAATGATTCATTTATTTTATACTGTGTGAAGAGGATATGATTCAATTGATTTCATGTCAAAGAGTCCAGGAGACCATCGAACAGCAGCAGCAAAGATTAGTGTCAGAGAGGGAGCAACATTTGGCAGATGCTGATTCTTCTACTATTGTTGGTGATGATGTTAACGATGAGTCACATGATTAGGATGATTACTTTGATTTCCCGTTATTTGTACTTTCACTTTTTTGCTTTTACTATTCATGCTTTTATTTCATATTGGTATGCTCTATTTTGCACTTAAACGTTATGTAGTACTTTTATGATCCGTATAATATATTTTTGAACTTGAAATTATAATTGTTTGTGTTTGGATTTTTAGATATTTTGGTATTATAATAATGTATATATCTGTGAAAATATACATAAAATTTAGAAACATGGATGTCTTTATTGAATATTTTGCAACGGAATTTAGTGTCGGAAATCATCCGTCACAAAATAGTGACGGATTATATTTCTGTCACTAATTAGCATCAAGAGTTGTAGTGATGGAATTGTGTGTCAATGATTTAAAATAAAGACGGAATTCTGCATTTTAGCGAAAGAATTTTTCGTCACTAAAGAACTGTTTTGTAGTCAGTATTCATGGCAATATAAGTAATTATTTTATTTTTAATTTTTTTATCCCAATTATATCATCAAATCAGTATTTTCAGTGAACTTTTTTGATATATATCTGTTAAATGTTGGAATAGTACCACTCATAAAAACTAAACAAGTCTAAATATGTTAAACGGAAAGTATTATAAGAGTTGGAAGAAAAAAAATTATTTAATGTAAAATTTCACTATTTTGTTATGGTAAATCAAGAAGATCTTCGTCATTACAGATAGATTATACAAACGATTATGCAAGTCAAAATATAGAAGAGGAGACCCTAAATTACTTACAACGGACCATTGAATCAAGGCAAACTTTGAAACGCCATGTCTTTGGGCATAGGATTAGTTCGTATATCAAATTAGGTGGTTTCTACTATTATTTTGTTAAAAATAAACTTGAATTTGTTTGAAAAAATTAGTTTTTTTTTCGTGAAAAATTAAAATCTTATATATATTTTTTGTAAATTTTATTATTTTTTTGTAATTCTTTTTAAATAGTGAAAAACTCAAATTTTATAAAAAATAATTTAGATAAGAAATATTAAAATGGTAAAAATAATTTTACAAATTTCTACATTTATAAATTTTATAAAAAATGGTATAATTTATAAAAATATAAGAATATTTATTTTTGTAAGATAATTTTATTTTGTAGTTACAAAATTAATTTTTATTTTCATAAAAGTATTATTATGTATAAACTAATTCACATTTTTATAAATTGATTTTTTTTTACATTTAAAAAGAGTTGCAAAAAAATTGCATAATTTGCGAAAAATTAAAAATGAAAAATGTAAGTTTTTCGCAAACAAAATAAGTTTACTTTGTTTTGAAACAAAATAATCTAAAAAAAATTCTATCAAACTGAAGCTTATCTAAAGATTTACATGAATAATCATATTTACTTGTCACGATTCAGTTTTGTATACAAATTTGAATGATTAAACTTATTTTGAAGCCCTTGAAATTTTAAGCTATTTATTTTAAGTTTCTATTTTGAATTTTGACCCTTAGCTATTTTTGCTCTATTCTAATTAGAATTTCATATCTTGTCGTATAAAGACTGTTCTCATGATATTTGAGATAGTTTTTTTTTTTTTTGCTGAATTTGAATGAAATCAAAACCTTATAGTTTATCTCCACTTCATTATTTTTTTGTGAATCAATGATTTGAATGGCTAAAGTCGTGGAAGAGTAATCAAAACCTTATAATCTATCTCCACTTCATTATTTAGGACAAAGAGTTGATAAAACTTCAAGAGTAATATATTATGCAAGTCTAACTCTTTTCGATCCTCAATTGAATTATACTACAACTGAAAAAGAGACGCTAGCTGTTGTTTTTGCATTAGATAAGTTTAGGGAATACATAATTGGCTTTAGGGTCATAATTTACACCGATCATTTAGCCTTGAAATATTTATTGAAAAACAATATGTTAAAACTAGATTGATTCGATGAGTGTTGTTAATCTAAGAATTTGATTATGAGATACGTGATAAGAAAGGTAGTGAGAATGTAGTCGCCGATAATTTATCTAGACTCCCCTTCCCATTCACTAATGAGTATGAATTATGTCAACCACTAAAGATTTGGAAGCATTCCCTGATGAACAATTGTTTGCATTGTTCAAAAATCCATGGTTTGCGGACATAGCTAATTATCTTATTTGTGGTAAAGTTAGGAATAACATGTCATTCCAAGAAAAGAAAAGATTATAATATTATTTTTAGGATGAGCCATATTTATTCAGAATTTGCAAAGATGAAATCATTTGATGATGTGTTCCTGAGGAGGAGCAGGTTAGTGTTTTAAAATTTTATCATGATATGCATTGTGGTGGACACTTTGGAGGGAGGAAAATAGCTGAAAAAGTCCTCCAAAGCGATTTATTTTGGCCTACTTTGTTTAAAGATTCTCATATCTATTGCAAACATTATGATAGGTGCCAAAGAGTAGGTAACATATGAAGAAGGAATGAGATGTCTCTTACTAATTTTATTATGATTGAAATCTTTGATGTATGGGGTATTGATTTTATGGGACTGTTACTCGTTTCTTTTTTATTTCAATATATACTTGTTGGTGTTGATTATGTTTCAAAATTGGTGGAAGAAATTCCTACTCGGACTAATGATGCTAATGTTGTGATTAATTTTGTCAAAGATTATATTTTTAGTAGGTACGACACACCAAGAGTCATCGTTAGTGATGGGGAAGTCACTTTTGCAACAAACTATTTGAGAAATTGCTGAACAAACATGGTGTTAAGCACAAAGTGGCAACTCCTTGTCATCCACGAACTTCGGGAAAAGTTGAGACATCAAACAAACAATTAAAAAGAATTCTAGAGAAAACGATAAACTTGTAAAGGAAAGATTGGTCAAATCGAGTTAATGAAGCTTTATGGGCTTATAGAACTGTTTTTAAGACACCAATTGGCATAAGTCCATTTAGGATAGTATTTGGCAAGGTATGTCACTTACCGGTTGAGCTAGAGCACAAGGCTTATTACGTGATTAAAGCACTGAAATTTGACATGGATATAGCTAAAACTAAGAGGATGTTCTAGTTATCAGAGTTGGACGAGCTACGAAACGAGGCATATGAGAGTGCTAGGATCTATAAAGAAAAGACTAAGGTGCTTTATGATCAAAAGCTTCTTCGTAAGCACTTTGAACTAGGTATGCAAGTCTTACTCTTTAACTCTCACGTTAAACTTTTTCCTGGAAAATTAAAATCTCGTTGGAGTGGCCCTTTTCAAAAAACTTCATACATATCCTTTGGGAGCTATTAAATTGCTTAACTTTAAAACTAACAAAAATTTTGTTATTAATGGGCATTGACTTAAGCAATATTTTGGTAGCTATGATGAATCAAGGAAATTGAAAGCATTGAGCTTCAAGATCCTTGAATTCATTCACAATATCCAGCTAAGACTATGTTAAAGAAGCGATAAGTGGGAGGCAACCCACTAAATTAGTTATGATGTTTTAAGTTTGTTAGTTTTAATTCATTTTTGTGTTTAAAACCATCGTCATAAAGAGATAATGCATGGGTATGGTTTGAGTTGTGATTTTGCAAGAATTTAATGTGATTAAAGTGTTAAAATAAGTCTACAAGAGCGTAAGAATTAATTCGCAAAAGATAGAAATTTTTTGAAGAAAAATTTTTGAAACAGAGAAATGCATGGGGGCAGGTACGGGCCGTGAAATCAGCCCTTAGGCCCGTGCAAAAAATGGATTTGAGGTAAGTAAGATACAGAGACTCACACGGCTCAAAATGTCTAGGGCACGAGCCATACATCACCCCTTGCGAGTTGTTGTATTAAAAATAAAATTTGGGGAATTTAGTCCAGAGATTGACAAGGGCCACCACACACCCCGTGCGCCTCTAAAATATGCCCAGTGCGAATCTCTGGAATGAAACCAATTTTAACCGAAAATGATAAATCTTTTTCATATGCCCCGTGAGCTCATAAAATCGCCCCATGCGCTCACCATTTTAAAAGCGCGCTCAGCTCATTTTTTTAACCAAAAAGATGACTTTTTTCACAACTCTTCATCTCCCTTATCATTTTTCATGAATTTTCTCATTAACATCGTCTCCTAATCACTTCAAGAAATAAAATTTTTCTTCTCTAATCATTATTTGTTGGATCGAAAGATTAAAACTTCCAATTTCTTGCATTTTTTTCGCATCCAATCCACAGGTAAGTCATTATTGATTCAAATACTATGTTATTTGATTTATAAATATACTCTAGGATTTATAATTGGAATTTTTCATAAATTATTGATAATCTATGCTTATAAGAATGAATTTCAATTATAATCATGCTCATATTCATACATATGACTTAAAATTATTGATTGATTGAGTGGACTTTGAATTTTTGATGATTTTGAGTGCTTGATTGTCTAAAAATCTAGGATCCTATTGTATGTATTGTTTCTATATTGATAAAAGCATATATCATTGAGATATTGAGCTTAACTTGAGTTTTGAATCGATATTGAGCTTAATTGATCGATTTATTAAATAAATGGGTATAAGAACATACATTAGTGATTGGATTCATGTAATCACTTGAATGCATGCTATATGCTTGATTGAATGCCTAAGAGAAGTTTAAAATAATGATTAGTGTTTGGATTATAAAATTTGTGCTTAAAAGATCCATTAAGAGTTGTTTTGAATGAAATTTGGCATTAAAATATACAATTGGCTTGGAATTTTGGTATTGGCACTAATTTGTGATAAAATTCGTATTGGATGTTGCATTTTGCTGTTGTTTTTTATTTTCAAATGGCTAGAGATAAAGGCAAGGGTAAAGTTGAAAGATGAAATGCGAGTCATGCAGTGGAAGCTAAAAAGATTTTCGAAAATTCGACGTGACTCAGTTTTTTTATTTTCAAAACTTTTTATGAAAAATTTACCATGCCAAAACTCTTTTAGCATGATTGGTTTAGTTATTCATTAAACGCTTTAATGAATACCTAAACCTAGGCTTGGACCCATATTCATATCAAGGATATTAAACCAATTATAGTGAAAAACATAATAGCAACAAAGAAGGGAAAGCATGTATCAAATACCTCAACTCCCTACTTCGTTTAGCTCCTCAAGTGCGAAACCTCTAGCTTGACTCACATCAAAGCTTTCCCAATAGATTATGTCTTTTTTTCTACTTGAAAATGCTCGAACCCTCTCTTGGTTGCCTAAATGTTTGGTTATTGCTTCTTGGTTGAGAAATGGAGACCCTTGGGGATTTATTTGGACTTTGATTTCACACATACTCACCTTCTCAAGGTTTTAGAAGTAGAGTTTATGGTTGAAGAACTCTTCTTAAAAAATAAACTCCTTCTCACTAAAATGGTGTGTAGATTTGAAATTTCTCTCTCTAACTCTTAAATAGCTTCTCACTCTAGTTCAATGAAGAAGAAGATGAATAGTTATGAGTTCAAATCTCATAGGCAAAAATATGATAAACCACTACTTATATACCCATGCTACTTTCAACCAAACTTAAATTAAGGAAGAGTTAGTGAAGATGATGGTATCTTATGCTAACAACTTTTTGACTTAATTGACTAAGTAATTAGCTAATTAATCAACTTAATTAGCATAAGTAATTAGTAGAAATCACTTTAGCCAATAATTAATTACATCTCATGTAAATCAATTATCATTCATATCAATTTAGTCATACCCATTTGTATATCATACAAACTATGACATAACTGATTAAATCCCACTATAAATTAGATTTCAAGACATGCTAGTATGTTTCTAAATTTAATTACAAGTCTAACCCAATTGTAATTCAATAATTGATTAAACTCTTTAATCAATTATTAATAGGGCTAAAAACCAAGCTATGGGAAATGTTTTGTGGTGTGTGACTTACTAGGTTCATGTTTTAATTAGTAATGGGATAAAGAAAACTCTTTTCTTCCCACCAAGTATGTAATCCATAATTTATACTTAATCCTATAAGTCGTGGGTAATGTCTAGCATAATATGTCACGACTATCTAATTAGAAATGAATGTCGGTGATTGCATCCCTAACATTGCATGAACCTCTTGATTATAATTACCATGCACTCAAATTCCTTTATTACGGATTCCCAATCTTAGCTAGAATCATGGAATAGTCAAACCCTATATGCTAGATCATATGACTTTTATCCGATTCTAATTCTCAATAAATCGATTCTTACTAGAAACTCTTTCTAGTGAATCTTTACTACCTTGATCAAGGATTTGTGAATCAAGAATAACCAGAAGTTATAAGAATCCTTCCTTGTTAACCCAAGTTAATGAATTATATCTTAGAGATCACTTATCTCAACATACCACTGATTGTGGTTACCATATGCCATACACCAACACTTGATTAGCATTGGTATGTAGGTAGTAACAAACCATAGCTACCAATATGTTAGATAACATGTCACCTCAAGTCTAAGGATTATATGCACAATTACAATATAGATGATGAGACATTGACTGGTGGATAAAACCCATGTGTCCATCATCTAATGTCACTGAACGACTTACTCATCTCATGAGTGTCCACATGTAGTCACAACATCAAATGTCTATAGTTTGAGACTCATGACCTCCATACCAATAAGTATCTCATACTTGTTATGGATGACAATAGAGGTGGCGGTCTCTCCGGATTAATGACGTTCCTACCAATAATCCTATGATCCTGAACTTACTTTAAAGTCTATGACAAAAAGATTCTATCTCCAAATTCCCAAACTCTTTGAGAATAGATTCTCTTACATAGAACTTATAGAACATATATACGTAATGCACTAAAATGAAAACAATCATTAAACAAAAACATATATATTAATAGCTATTAATGGATAAAGATTACAAATATGTACATAAAGTACAGGCATTAGGGCATACAACCCTAACAAAAGTAATAGCAAAAATAAAGGGGAAGAAGCGATCTCGTAGAGAAGCGAACTTACTGGCACTGATCGTACCACCTAAACAACTGAATGGCCCTTTCATTACTGGGCATGCAAACTTGAAGTTCTATGACAATAAGAGTAAGAAAAGATTCAAATTTTTGGCCAACAAGCCATTTCTTCCACACTGGCTAATCGATTAGGCTACTCTTGAGGGAATTCCTTTACATAGAGAGCTGAGGTAGTGCACTGATCTATCGAGCTAGAGAAATTTCTTTAACATCAATATGTCATCCTATAGAGAGCTTACTTTGGAGTTTTACAATACATTGAAGTACGAGTAGAAGAGGCATATTGTGTGCAAGCCGATTAAGTTCCATTTAAATGGTAAAACTTATGTTTATACAATTAAGAAACTAGCTAAGTTGTTTGGATTGTATACACAGGAGGAACTCAACTTTCCAGTTTATCGAGAGTCTATAACTGAATGAAGAAATCAAGTAAATAAGTAAGATTGGTGGAGGAAGTACACGGGAGCACATTGGAGATTTGTGGTGAGCCACGAGAAAGTGGCTACTTATAAGGACTTCCATATGAGGGTGATGCATAATTTATTGGCCCGTACCATTACACCACGACATGATAGCATGTGACACATTTAAAGTGATTATTGGTTGATTTTGAGCAACAAGAGAGAATGTAATTTGGTGAATGTTTCTTATTTTTTGATAAAAATGTTTATGAACCAGGAAAACAAGAAGGGTGGGTATTTGGCTAGAGGTTTATATATTTTGCACTTGGTGGAGAAATTGAACTTTGATTTTGAACCTCAATGGGGTTTAACCTTGGATGGAAATTTGATTTTTATAGATATCGACAAGATTCGTCAGTTTGATGCAGATTATGCAAAATTAGAGCCTCCACCACCTTCTTTCATTTATGATCCTGCACTTGAGGTACCACCTTCTACTTAATCTATTTCTTCTGTTTCTACTACTGTTGCTTGTCTTATTACATTGGTTAGACCTAGCTCTGTTTTAAGTGAGCAAAATACAACTATGGTTATGTTTGGTACTGTTGGGATGATTTTTTCTACTGTTGGTCCTAGTTCAGTTACTATTAGATCGAGTTTTGAGTCTAGTCCAAGTATGCCCTCTACTATGAGTTCGGGTCCTAGTACATTTGCGGGACCTAGTACTAGTGTTGATTTGCCTCCTTACCCACCCTCGTATGTCTAAGGTAAGAAAATTGATTATTTTGATTAGCGTAGTCTTCCGGGTGGGCAGTATAGTGATCAAGGGCAAAAAGATCATAAGTCGATGCCTCTTCAGCGTTGAATTTATCGAATGGGAAGTTAAGGATATCATGACCATCAAGACCATAAGCAAATTATTAAGTTATTGTGAAGGAATCAAGATTGTCTTGATTGGCTAATGAGTGTTAGTATGAGATTTTGGGCATAAAATAACTTCATGCCACATTGAGACCCTCCAAGATCTGACTGTCAATATAAGCTTTATTCAGATACTGAGGATGAAGAAAATGATCAGTCGTCCGATAGTTCGAACAATGATGATGATGATATTTAGGAGATTTCTTCCAATAATTTTATAATCTTTTTTTCTAAATATTATTAATTAATAATGTTTAACTGCAGGAGAAATTGCTGAAGTGCTTACAAGAGCTTGTGTCACAGTTGCCAAGTTCTGCTGAGTCTATCACAGATGAGACTAACATGCCTACAGAGCCGAGGTTGCTGAATTTGGAGGGAATACCTGTTGATATACATCATCAGGACTATATGGAGACGTTTCAGGCTACCCCAGAAATGAGGATGATTTATGAGCTAGGCATTAGTGGATCACAGTACTTTAGTCAGTCTGACTCCTTACAAGGGGGCTCTGCTAGCACATCAGTTCATCAGCCAGCATAGTCAGTCAGCCAAGCCACCCAGACTAGCCATTGTCTGAGGTGCAAGTAGGTCAGGTTGAAAATCTTCTCTTACAAGTCTTAGATGTTATTGCTCAGAAAGGAGGCGATGTAGTTGCAGGACTTCAGGAGTGGCGACAACAACGTCATGTGCAGCATGCTCCTCCAACAGACCCTACGGTTGTCGTTGATCCATTACCCTCTGCCACGGCCCCTGTAGTGTCCTCCGAGCTAGCACACTTTTCTGATGCCATGGCCTCTATCGATCAAGTAGTCCATTCTAATCCCAATGATGACAACCAACATACTAATGATTCAACTTAGGAATAGTTAGAGACATTTAAATCTTCAAAGTGATCAATACCTTGTTATTGGTAGACAACTTTGGCTTTTAGTCATAAATCATCACGTGGGATGTCCCACAAAGTCATAATTTCATATTCATAATTCATCAATGCCTTTGAATGAAATGGCAGACAATTCTAAATCATAGTGGTTTTAATCATAAATCCTTCATGAAGGAGTCTTCAAATCATATTTTTATTTTATCCTAATTTCCTTAACTTTTGCCTGATTATCTAATTTGATCAGCAGAATTTTATTTTTAATCTTTTCTTTTTTCTTTTCTTTTTTCTTTAATTTTTTCTTTTAATTTTTCTATTTTCTTTTTCTCTTTTTCTTTCTTTTTATTTTTTATTTCTTTTTTATCTTTTTTCTTTTTCTTTTTTTCTTTTTTCTTTTTTAATGATGGAAGAACATTATAACAGTCATCTTCATTGCTCTGAGCATAATCTGCATATGATGAATCAGATTCCTCAGAAGAAGATGATGATAAGATTATTTTCTTTTTATTTTTGGAGGTGGAGGCTTT
>CAOJBK010341647.1:0-11075 GCA_948294925.1 Codiaeum variegatum | reverse complement strand
TGAATTGGTGTCTTAAGACTTTATTTTGATATTTTTAATTAAAACACCAAATTTAAAAACTTAAAATCTTTTCTTGAATCAATATTAATGACAATATAAGAAGCAAAATGAGATTAAGCATAAATATGTGAAAATATTTTGATATTTTTAATCAAAACACCAATTTTAAAAACTTAAAATATGTTCTTGAATCAATATTAATAACATTATAAGAAGCAAAATCAGATTAAGCATAAATATGTGAAAATCCAAGTTTTAAACCACTAATTCTAAACCAAAAACAGAGCATTATAAATCAATATAAAAGAGAGAGAGAGAAGAGATTGCTCAATGGTTTTTATAGTGGTTCGGAGACTCTTACTCCTACGTCTACTCTGTCAATCAACCGATTGAGATTCCACTATCTTCACAACAGAAGCTTCCAAGCTTTTAGTTATCCAGGATTTCGCCTAAATCGGGAGCTTATAACTCCAATACAAGGTTTTAATAACAAAGGTTTTTCAAGTCAAAAGATTTCGATTGTAATCACAAGAGCTAGGTTAAAGGTTTACAATAAGAACCATAGCTTTGATTTTCTTAAGCTTAAAGAAATATAATGAAGAACACTAGCTTAAGAAAATAAAGTATAAGAAAGATTATGTTAAAAGCTTCAAGAAAATGATTTACAAAGTGTTCTGAGTGTGTTTTTTTTCATTGTTTTTCTTCCATATTTAGGTTTATTTTAATCCAAAATTGTGTTTAATTGGTTTTTTAAGTGATTTTTAGCAAAGTTTAGAAATCTATGCAAAAACAGAGTTTTAAAAGATAAAGACGAGGTTCTTGAGCGAGTGGAGATCGAATGAGCAATTTTTGGAGGTTTCAAGGCTCAAGCAATCTGTACAGGTTATACAGATGGAGCATTTTCATGTATAGAAGTCTTTCAGTCGTACAAATCTCTGAGAAGAAATTCACAATATGTACGGCTTGTACAAAACCAGGATTTGGTCGTACACAGGAGTCTGACATGTACGCTTCTCTAGATGATTATAAAGCATTTGTATGGGTTCAAAGCTTTTGTAGGAAGTTGTACGATGACGTTTTGGCCATATAAACGGGCCATTCTTGATAGTATAAATACTTAATTTTGCTCTGTTTTATTACCAATTTTGTACGAAAAAGGAGATCCAGAGATAGATTTTCAAGTTTCTTAGAGTTTTGAACATAAATACCCTTAGATTTCATTAAGTTTTCATAGATTTATCAATTTTCATTCTAATTTGGCTTGAAAGAAGATTGTGAGCTCGAAATTCTTCAACAGATTGAGAATATCTGCAACTCTTTCAAAGTTTAATTTCTTAACTTGTTTCTTTAATTGTTTATTGGGTTTTCTTGTATTAAGAGATTAAAAATGTTTCCATGATTATTAATTTAATTCATTGAGATTTAATCCAATTATGAGCTAATTTCTTCATTGTCTAGAGGTTTGCATGAAGTAGTCATGATATGAATATAGTAATTGGGTCTTTTGATTATGCCATTATTATGCTAGATTGAATTGATTGATTATAAGTTATTGCTTGATCATCAATTAGTTTAATTAAGGGTTTGGGTGATGGAGTGAGAGTGAAAATCTGAACCCTTAACTCATTCAATTAGGATTGTAAAACGAATTAGAAATATAAGTTTTAAGATTAAATTCAATAATTAATACATGTTTTTGCTAGATTCTTTATATAAATGCGATAGCTAATAGGATAAGCTCTAATGAATGATTATCTTGAGAATTGGATCATTGGGCATAATTGATTGACTCAATTGTGAAAGGTTTATAGACGATTGACTATGGATTGTTAAATCTCTAGACTCTCATATCATTGCATATCTACATCTCTTACTTTGTTTGCGTTTAGTTTAATTTCTATCTACTTTATAAAACCAAAAATCAATTTTACTTTATTTGCTATTTCAAAATAAATAAGTAACCAATCACAAGTTCTTTGAGAGAATGGGACCTTGGGTGCTCACTCTATACTATGATAGCTCGCATACTTGCAGTTACTTTTGATTAGTATATTTTAGGCCGAACAAGTTTTTGGCGCCGTTGCCGGGGAACTTGCAAGGTATTGTTTATTTATTTTTTTGTGAATACTTTTATTTTAGTTTGTTGCTTTTTCGAATTTTATGAACAAAGAAAGATCTCTTGAAGGGGATAGTCTTCCTTTAGTTGATAGTGTGCACATGATCGGAGTAGAGAACAGGAGACTAGAAAACATGGAGGACCCAGAAGCCTTTGGCAATCCACCTGAAGATTAGAGGGGAGTGGAGATAGTTGATCCAAGAAACTAGGGCCACAAGGAGCAGATAGTTGTTGATTGTCCTAGAATCATAAGGGATCAAAGAAGATTGATGAAGGAGTTTGCCAAGCCAGTAATTAATACGACAACCTCCTGCATCTATTTGGACATTGCTTTTAGAAATTATGAACTTAAAAATGATACACTACAACATGTTGTCGTCGTTCTAGGGAGTGGCTAATGGGAATCCCCTCAACTTTATCAAATATTTTTACACCATCTTTTAGACCATCCCACTGTAAGGTCTAATAGAAGATCACTTGAAGATGAGGTATTTTCCTTAAATATTAAAGGATGCTTCTAAGACTTGGCTAATAAACCTCCCTCCTGATTCCCTGAATACTTGGGAGGACATCTACAACAAGTTCATGGGGAAATTTTATTCCCAACAAAAGACAGTTGATCTTCGCAATAAGATTGCAACATTTGCACAGATGGAAAGAGAGACTTTCCATGAGGTATGAGAGAGATTTAAGATATTACAAGTCTAGTGTGTCCACACCATCACTTCCCACTTCAGTTGCCCAATCAGTTCTTTTATGATGGGCTAACTTATCAAAATCAAGGTATTGTGGACAATGCTACTGGTGGCTAAATGAGTGAGGTAATAACCTAGGAGGATTTTCAGTTGTATGAGATGCTTGGAGCCAATTCCTAGCAAAAGTGTATGAGGGGAAAGCAAACAATTGTTCAAGATGGTTCATAGAATAAGGATATGGCTATGCAAATAGCCGAGCTGACTAGCCAAGTTCAGATGTTGACAAGGAATGGAAACACACCGGTTCAAGCTCAAGAGGTGTGTGGGGTATGTGGCATCTATGTCCACAGTGCAAATGTATGCCTTTCTAGATATGATACTTTTGGAGGTGAGCTAAAGGAAGCTCAAGTTCTTAATGGTTTCCAACCAAGGGATAGGAATTACAATTTTTCAAATACATATAATCTCGGTTCGAGAAACCATCCTAATTTTGGTTGGATGAATAATAATGCTCAACAGCCTCCACAACAACAATAATTCCAAGTGATGCAAAGGTGTCCGTATCAAGGGGACTCATCCATTTCCCAACAACAACAAAGGAATTCCAGTTTGGAAAAGAGTTTGAATAAATTCATTCAAGTTAGCACCTAAACTCAAAAGGCTAATAATCGGAGTTTTGATTATTTGGAGGCTTCGATGAGAAAGGTAGAGCCCCAAGTGCGTCAAATTACAACTCAGCTACAAACAAAGCAATAAGGAAAGCTTCCAAGTCGGTCGGAACAAGCTAAGGCCATCATGGTCCTTAGGAGTGGTAAGGTTTCTAATAATGTTGTTGGTACTAACCTTGGTTATGCAGGTATTAAGGTTGATCTAACAAAGGAGGATGGTAGAAAAGAGCATACTGAGGTGCTTAAGGAGTAAGAAAAGGTGAAGGAGGCTCCATCTCCTTCTAAACTTCATAAGGCAGCAGACCCATACCAACCGCCAATTCCATTTCTAGAAAGGCTCAAGGGAGGTAAGAACGACAAACAATTTGAAGAGCCTTTTAAAAATCTTTCTAAGGTAAGTATCAATCTTCCTTTACTTAATGTTATTCAAAACATTCGAGCCTATGAAAAATTTTTCAAAGAATTAAACTCTAAAAAGCATAGGCTGGAATGAGAAGAAAAAGTTGTTATGTCGGAGGTAGCTAATGCAATGCTTCAACATAATCTACCTCCAAAAGCTAAAGACCCCAGAAGTTTTGTTATTGACATTAGTATGGGCAATGGGGAAGAGGCTAGAGGAATGTTTGATTTAGGAGATAGTATAAATTTGATGCCTTATTTCTCCAAATGAATTTAGGTGAATTGAAACCCACTAAAATGTGTTTAGAATTAGTTGATAGGTCTTTATGATTCCTTAAAGGAATCATTGAGGATGTGTTAGTACAGGTTAGGGGTTTAATTGTGCCTGTTGATTTTGTAGTGCTTGAAATAGGGGATGGGTTGACTAATAGGTTTGAATTACATATTCTATTGGGTTGACTGTTTATGGAAACCACTAACACTTTGATAGATGTTAAAAATGGAAAGTTGACTATGTTTGTTTAGGGATAAACGATTGAGTTCTCCATTTTTAACAATCTCACACACTATAGCATAACACTTGTTTATAACACACTTGTTGAGGATTGTTGCTTTATTGATTTCTTTGATACTGTTGTGCATGGAGTTTTTTTGCAAGATGTGCTTGATTATAAGCTTGAATCTGCACTTACACTTGAGGATGAAACTGATATTTTACTTCGTGAAATTGTAAGTTATTTAGAGAGTTAAAGTGAGGGGGAATTAGTTAAGGAGAGTGAAAGAGAGACTTCAAAGCTTCCTTTGATCCAAAATGTGGAGAAGGAATCTTCTCAAAATTCGGAGCTTAAAGAGCTCTCTAAGCATGTAAAGTATGTATCTCTTGGTGAGGGAGAGACTTTTCTGGAAATTATTTCTTCCAAATTAAGTGAGGAAAAGGAAACGAGATTGGTTTTTGAGCTGAAAAGGCTCAAAAAGGCTATTGGTTGGGGTTTAAGTGATATCAAGGGTATTAGCCCCTCTATGTGTATGCATAGAATTATTTTAGAAGAGGGTGCTAAATCCAAGAGGCATATACAAAGAAGGTTAAACCCAACCATGAGTGAGGTAGTTAAGAAAGAGGTCCTTAAGTTACTGAATGAAGGGGTCATTTACCCCATTGCTGATAGTGAATGGGTTAGTCCTGTTCATGTTGGTCCCAAAAAAAATTGGAATCAAAGTTGTCTAGAATGACAAAAATAAGTTGGTCCCCACAAGGACAGTAACGGGGTGGCGTATATCATAGATTATAGGAAATTGAATAATGCCACTAAAAAGATCATTTTCCTTTGTCTATGATTCATCAGAGGTTTGATAAGTTGGTCATGCATATTATTGATTTCCTGATGGTCTTTTAGGTTATTATCAAGTGGCCATCGCTCTGGAGGATCAGGCCAAAACTACATTCACATGTCCTTTTGGGACATTTGCTTTCAGGTGGATGCCATTTGGCTTGTGCAACGCTCCGGCAACCTTTCAGAGATGCATGGTGTCAATCTTCTCTGACATGAGTGATGACTTTATTGAGATCTTTATGGATGACTTTTATGTCTTTGGAAATTCTTTTATAACTTAATAGCCCTCAGTTGAATTACACCATAACTGGAAAAGAAATTCTTGTTGTTGTTTTTATATTAGAAAATTTTAAGGAATATTTAGTTGGCTTTAAGTTCATAGTGCATACTAATCACTCTACTCTAAAATATCTTTTGACAAAACAACATGTGAAAACTCATCTCATTCGGTGGGTGTTACTCTTACAAGAATTTGATATGAGACCATGATGAGAAGGATAGTGAAAATATAATTGCTGATCACTTGTCTAGGTTTCCCTTCTTATATGAAGATGAGCTTGTTGTGATCCACTAAAGATTTAGAAACATTTCCTGATGAGCAATTGTTTACGGTATCACAAACCCCATGGTTTGTTGATATTTCTAATTATCTTTCATGTGGTATTTTACGGACTGACTAGTCATTTCAAGAAAAGAAAGGACTTCTTCATATTTGCAAATATTATTTTTGGGATGAGCCTTATTTGTTCAGGATTTACAAAGATGAAAGCAGGTAAATGTTCTTCAATTTTGCCATGATTTAAACTGTGGTGGTCACTTTGGAGGAAAGAAAACGACTGAAAAAGTCCTTCAAAGTGGTTTGTATTGGCCTACTATTTTTAAAGATTCACATGCTTATTGCAAGTAATGTGATTGATGCTAAAGAGTATGCAATATTAGTAAGAGGGATGAGATGCCCTTAACTAATTTTGTTGTTGTTGTGATTTTTGATGTTTGGGGAATCAATTTGATAGGACTGCTTCCCATTTCCTTTGGACTTTAATATATATTAGTTGGTGTTGATTATGTTTCAAAATGGATGGAAGCAATTTCTACTCGTACTAACGATGTTAATGTTGGGGTGAACTTTGTGAAGTACTTTATTCTTAGCAGGTATGGTACGCCAGGATTCATCGTTAGAGATGGGGAGAGCCACTTTTGCAACAAGCTGATGTACCTAAATTTGGATATATTTTCTTGAGCACTTTATAGTAATTTTTCACAAAATTTTAGATATTAATGCCAAATTATTTTCTTTATTTTATTTATTTCTATTTTGTTCAATTTTATGTGTACTTTTTGTGTTTTGTAGTAGCATTTTTTAGAATAAATTGGAGAAGAATGATGTTTGGAGATCGATTCATAAAGCTTGGAGTCATAAAGTTGAAGTTTCAAGCTTTTTAGAAGCGAAAAGTAGGGAAAAGAGAGCTTTCACATCTGCACAGTCATGCTGAAAATTTTGCACAGTTTGTGCCAATAAATTCAAAGCTGTCTAAGTTGTATAGAAAATTCTGTACAGTCAAGCTGGAAATTATACACAAGCTATGCATAATTTCACCTTCGAATTTTACAAGATTTTTCTCTATTTTCTAGCTTTTAATGGGTATTTTAGGCATGAAAAAATCTCTAAAAAAATCTTAAAATTAAGAGATAAAAGGGAGTATCCATGATTATCATAAAAGACACCAATTCTTGCCACCACAACTAGAATGGAGATTCTTTGAAGATGGGGATTGAAAATTTCTTCACTCCAACCTTCAAGAGTTTTTATTCTTTTAACTTTAATATAGTTTTATTTTATTTACTTATTTTATGCAATTAGTTTTATTTATGATTATGTTTATAATATTTGTTGGATTTTATTTTAATTTTGTTATTCTAAATATGAGTAAAATAAATCCTTAATCTAGGATTTTGGATTTAGTTGCTATAATAAATTATTGTTCTTGATTTATTTAATGGATTTGAACTTTTCAATTGAATGATTTTAATTGATTTTGCGCTTAAAACTAGGTTTACTTGATCCCTAAATCTTATATTTTTGAGTTTATTTCTAAATTACAGGTGTTGAGATTTAAACTCATATAATCAATTATCTTAGGTAAGGTAATATTTAGCGATAAGATTACTCTTAAAAGACATTAAAAACTAATTTCCAAATTGCTTAATGTGTTCTTTTTATTACCTAGTATCATGAGAGTAGTTCTTAGAAATAGATTGAATATTGGTAACCTAACTCGGGAGAGCTTTTTATCTAGCTAATGGAAATTAGGTCTAGCATTCAAGTGAGAAGAGAGAATCTAGAAAGTAAGTATAAGAACAATAACGAGATGTGCAATGAACCCTAAGTTCTAGATGTTTGTTATTATTATATTTTCTTTACTGTTTGCAGTTGCTTGTTTAGTTTAGTATTCTTGACTGAAATTTGATCGTTTAAATAATAGTCAAAAATACAAACTTGGTACTTGACATCTTTTCCTTGGGAGACGATACTCTATATTAATCACTAAACTATAGCAACGATATGTACACTTGCAGATTTTACCCCAGTTAAGTTTTTGTCGCTGTTGCTGAGGAAGGCAATTGTGCAATTCCAATGATTGTGAATATTGTTAATTTAGACTTTTTTTTCTTTTCTGTTTTTCTTATTTGTTTATTTGTGTTTAATTTGTTTTTTTAGGTGGTGGAATTAAGCTAATGGATTACTGTAACTCTTCATGGACTTCAACAGATGCTTATCAGGTAGATTAACAACAGAAGTACTTAAGCTTTTCTCCTTGCTCCTTTCTTTAGTATAATAATTTCAATTATTGGGAGAATTCTTACTATGAAAATTCTTATCCTACAAGTTTTAGTAATCAATTTCCATCCCAAACATTATCCAAAAGACAATGTGATTTTAAATTAGCTTTAGCAAGATATTTTGCTATGGGAGATGATAGGATGAGTGAATCTTAGGATAAAGACTTGACTATAAAGGAGCATTTGGACAGATTCATGGTTAAATGGGGGGTTGAATATGAACATAAATAATGTTTAGAAACTCCTCCAATTAGTGCTGATAGTATCTTTTGGGATAGTGAAATAGTTGAGGAACCCTATCAAGAGGAGTTATTAAATGAGGAAAAAATACACATGCCCCAAACATCTTTAGATAAAACACAACCTATAATTGAGCTTACACCATTGTCACCCTTCTCTAAGTGTTTATTAGTTGGGGAATCGAGTGTTTGGTCAGTACTTTTCACTTCAAAACCTTGTTCAGAGAGGGAGATTAGTTTTGTAGAAGTTATGGAAAAGAAGGTAGAAAATTTTGGATAGAGTATCTCACAATTTTAAAAGATTGATGAAGATAAAATACCTGATTTGTTGGATTTTAACATTGAGGAATTTGAAAGTCCATAGGTGGAAGTGCTTAAAATTGATCCTGCTATGGAAGAATTGAAATTTGCAAATTATGAGGAGATAAGAGCATTTCAATCAAAGTTTGCAAATAAAAGAAAAGTTTATAAAGGTAAACTTTGTAAACTTTTCTTTTTTTAACTTATAGAGTTAAGTAACATGATGAAACCTCAAAGTACTCGGATGAAAAAGGATAACTTTAACGTTCAGTTAAATGATGTTAAAGAAGCGTTTATTGTGAGACAATCTAATTTTTTTAATTAAGTTTTGTGATTTCGTTATTTCTTTAGAAATTTTCTAATTAATAATTTGTGTTTTTCTTTATTTTTATGAGCGTTAAGTATTTTAGATTTGAAAAAAAAAAGTGGTTAGGAGTTTGTTTTACAAATTGACGTAGGTTAGTTGAAAATTTTGGCACGGACTATGCTTAAAAAGAGTTTCTGTCTTAAGTGCTAGAAATTATTATGCACAGTCTAGTTAAGAAATTTGGCATAGGCTATACCAATGAAAAAGTTACTACTCTAAATATGCATTCAAGAGCAAATTATGCTCGGTCCGTTTTGCACACAGTATGCCAATAAAATAGCTACTGCCAGCTCCATATCAGTTAACAGAATTTTATTTTATTTTCTTTTTCTTTTTCGTGTGATTTATAAAATTAAAAAAAAAAAAATTCAAAACTCTTCTAAACTGAGCGTAATTTTGTTCCCGTCTTCTTCTCCAAGTTGTGGCCCTGTCCTAACCTGTAACCGCCCCCCTCCATAACCGCCTGCTAGCTCTGAACCAGCACCCCCAACCTCAGCCACCGTTCTCAAGCTCTCCCGCAACCGGCCCTCCGCCGTTTCCAGCCGCAGCCCTCAACCCGATTCTGAAATCCCAGACCCCTAGACAGACCCAGACCCTTCACCAAACCCGTTTTCTTACCTTCAACCCGATCCCTTTCAACTTCCAGACCCGACCCATATCTACAACCCTCACCCATTTCAGACCCATTTTCTAGTCTAAATTCCGTGACCCCTTTCTTTCTAACCGACCCAATTCTCCAACCGCCAGATCCAATCCCTTCTCATTTGCCAAGACACTCTTATGATTCTAAGTTGTGAGCATAAATTAGAAACTAAAAAGAATATATATGCTTTTAAAAAAAAATTAATGGAAAAATAAAAGGATTTTTGAGAGTCTCGAAGAATGAGAATTTTGGTAGGAGTGGACAAAACCGAACCAAATCGAAAAATCAAACCGAATTAAATTGAAAAAAATTTTGGTTTCTAGTTTAATAGATTTTCAGTTCGGTTCGGTTTTTGTATATATAAAAATTCGGTTTTTGATTTTCGGTTCGGTTTTGCCTTTTTTTGCACCGAACCGAACCGAAAAACCGAATTTCACTAACCCTATATAAATGAAAACCCTAGGGATATAAATGACTTTTTTTTTTGTTTGCCTCACACTCTCTCACACACACAAGCCTATCACTGTTGCCGCCCCTTTCTCTCGTTTCTCTGACTTCTCTCTAAGTTTTTTACTTTATCTTTCTTCGATCTGTGAGGAAAAGTCTTGTTTTCTAGATTATTTTCTTCATTTCTTCTTGAAATCATCTTGATTTCATTGATATTTTGGAAAAATTCGGTTGAAGCTAACTTTTTTTTTTCTTTTGAATCTGTTAGATCATAACTATTTGATCGTTTCTGGTAGAAGTTAACATTATTTATGTTGAATCTGTGAGAGAACTATATTCTCCTTCATTTTTGGTGGAAGCTAACCTATTTTCTTTTGAATCTGTCTGTATCTTTCATTTTTTTGGTGGAAACTAACTTTTTTTCTTTGATTATTTTGAATATTTTCACATCTGAGCCCTAATAATCTAGCGTAAGTTTTAATTTTTAAATTTTCTTGTTTGTTTTTAGGGTTTTACTGTTCATATTTACTATTTATTTACTAATTAATTTGATTTCTTTGTGTTTGCATGCAGAGATCAATATCAACAGTGGTGATCCTTACTGTGAATTGATTGTTCTGAGATTAGGTGACTGTTTTCGATTTTTTAAACATATTGTTTTAGGTTAACTACATTGTTTAAATATAATGTTAATTATAATTAATAATATTAAATTTTGATAGATTAGGATTTGATTGTAAAATTAGGGTTTTTTCTAAAATTTTGAGAAAAACCCTAATTTTACAATCAAATCCATAATCTGTTCAAATTAAATAAAAATTTTTAATTTGTATTTAAAAAATAGGTTTTTCATTTTATAACACAAATTTCTCCCAAATTTATATTAATTTTTTTTTAGTTTATTTAGTTTTATTGTACTAAATAACTAATAATTTATCTATTTTGTAGGCTCGTTATTACTAAAAAGTTGTGGTATTTGTTTTGATCAACACTAAAATCAGGGTAAGCATAAGTTTTTAATTTTGTTAT
>CAOJBK010341491.1:0-11051 GCA_948294925.1 Codiaeum variegatum | reverse complement strand
GATGAACTCATATTATCATATTTAGCTGCAAAAAATAACAAGATTGTGATTAGTACTGAATATATGTGAATGTAATCACCAAATTGATTTGGTCTTTAATCAAAATGGGACTCCCACTAATTTGCAGAAATCCTACACTTCCAAGTAGGAAATGGAGATTCCATTAGGGTGAATCTCTAGTGGGTCGATTGAAATCTTGCAAATGAATAACTTTTGTCCACTGAATCCTGCAAGCTACGCATTGTCTTTCTAGGGCTGTGATTTTTGCAAGTGAGCAACTCTTGGAAATCATAACTCTTGTGAGATTCAATCTACTAACTCCTAATACTTCCAGCCTCAGGTACACATTGCCATTCATGGCCTTTCATATTAGTTGAGTTAAACCCATTGGACCAACAAGTATGAAGATTTGAACATTGCATAACTGAGGTACCCATTTCCATTCTTTCCATGCAATGTATCTTACACTCACAACATCTCATGCTTTATAATGAACTCAAGGAAACTAGTTTCAGGATTCATTGCTCCAATGGAGAGTAAAAACTCAGTATTTAGTTTGGAAGATTTTGGGCCTTATTATTATTGGTCTCACCATTAATATTTTTCATTTTACATACATCTCATGCTTGATATATATCTCATACATATCTATAAAATGGACAACCAATAAATATAGGCATGATCAGGGACTTATAGTCTCATTTCCTAGCCACAAGGAATGAGTAAGGTTAATTAGGTTATCAAATTACAAGCACAAAAGACTTTCCTAGCCTTCATGCTCTCATTAGGCATCTTCATGGGTTGAACCCTTCTCTTACTCTTGCATCTCCACAACACTTGTGCACATTATGTATCCCTGACATACCAAGGCGAGATTACAAAACAAGATAGCCCATAGGCTCAATGAACTTGAATAAAACCTAATCTAGTAATTAACACTTAATTACAAACTGATATATAATAAAAGCATATTACATATCCCATAAGTTCATTCATTATGTTAAAAGTCCATGATCATCCATTCATGCCATGAAAAACACATAACATTAACATATAACACTTATATTTTATCTATGTGTTTAGGTTCTTAAACTTTTGGAACACTTCCAATCATTTTGAATATCCCATATTCACATCAAAGTCTAATTATGTTCATCATAAACATTACTTGAAAGGCTAGAAAAGATCTCAAACATTTTAGGGCTTGATCAATGTGGCATTATGCTCTCACAGTCACCCTCACAGGCCGTGATCGGGACCGTGAGAGCACAAAAGCCTTTTCATGGGCAGTGTCACAGACCGTGACATAGCCCATGGGAAGCTACTGCCCTACCATCCCTTGATCATACATCTCACGGTCCTAGTCACAACTATGACTGGGACTATGAGAAGCTACTGCTTCTCTTGGTTATGCAAAATTAAGCTCTCATGGGAAGTGTCACAGTTTTTTACAACTAACAAACACAACAACTCAACCATGGTTTTGCATAAATAATTGGGTGGGTCCGATACCACTTGAAGAGAGAATACGAAGTCACACAGCGAAAGCATAAAAATTTTATCGAAAATTCGATGTTACTCTGTTTTTTATTTTGAAAAATTTTATAAAACATTTACCATGCCAAAACACTTTTGACATGGTTGGGTTTAGATATTAATTAAACAATTTAACAAATTACTAAACCCTAAGATGGACCCATATTCAACATCAAGGATCTTTACCAATTATTGTGCAGAACACAATAGCAATAAATAAGAGTTTGAATGTATCAAATACCTCAACTCCCTCCTTCGTTTAGCTCCTCAAATGTGAAGTCTCTAGCTTGACTCACACTAAATCTATCCCTTGGCCTATGTCTTCATTTCTCCTTGAAGAAACTTGAACCTTCTCTTGGTTGCCTAGTTTGTTGGTTCTTACTTCTTGCTTGAGAACTTGAGATCTTAGGAATTGTGTTTGGACTTTGGTTGAACACACACACTCCTTCCCAAGGATTTAGATGTAGAGTTTATAATTGAAGAAGTTTTCTTCAAGAATAACTCCCTCTCTTGAATGGTGTGTGAAAATTTAAACTTTCTATCTCTAGCTCTTGAGAGCTTCTCACTCTAACTTCAATGAAGAAGAAGATGAATAGTGGAGAGTTCAAATTATCCTTAAGCAAAAGATGATACAATCTCACTTATATAGCCATTCCTCTTTCCAATAAACTTCCTTGAATTAAGGAAGAGTTGTTGAAAGATGATGGCTTCTTGCTCCATCATCTTTGACTTAATTAATTAAATCAATAATTAATTAATCAAAGTGATTAGAGCAAGTTATTAGTAGAAATTATCTTTTCATATAATTAATCACATCTCATGTAGATTAATTATGATATGCCAAAGTCCAAATCAATTTAGCCATGCTCATTTATATCACATACAAACTATGACATAATTGAATAAATCCCACAATAAATTAGACTTCAAGATATGATAGGATTTTTGTAAATATAATTATAAGTCTAACCCAATGAAAGTTAATAATTAATTAAACTCTTTAATCAATTATCAACATGGTTAAATACCAAGCCATGTGAAAAGCTTTATGGTGTGAGACTTACTAGGTTCATGTTCTAATTAGCAATGGAATAAAGAAAACTCTTTTTCTTCACACTAAGTATGTAATCCACAGTACATACTTAGTCTAATAAGTCGTAAGTGACGTCTATCATAACATGTCACGACTACCTAATTAGGAATGAATGTCAGTGATAAAATCCTTGACATTACATGGACCCCTTGATTATAATTACCATGCACTCAAATCCTTTCATTATGGATTCTCGATCTCAGCTAGGGTTATGGAAAAGTCAAATCCAATATGCTAGATCATATGACTTCTATCCAATTCTAATTCTTGATAAACCGGTTCCAACTAGAAATTCTTTCTAGTGAATCTTTACTACCTTGGCAAGGATTTGTGAATCGGGAATAACCATAAGTCATAAGATTCCTTCCTTGTTAACCCAAGTTAATGAATTCTATCTTAGAGATCACTTATCTCAAAATACCACTAATTATTACCACCACTGCCATACACCAATACTTGATTAGCATCGATATGTAAGCAGTAACAAACCATAGCTACCAATATGTTAGATAACATGTCACGTTAAGTCTAAGGATTTGTGCATAATTACAATCTAGAAGATCAAACATTGACTGGTAGATAAAACCCATGTGTCTATCATCTAAGGTCACTGTTCGACTTACCCATCACATGAGTGTCCACATATTGCCACGACAACATATGTCTATAGTGTGAGACTCACTACCTCCATACTAACAAGTATCCTATACCTATCATGGATGATAACAGAGGTGACGGTCTATCAGAATTAATGACGTTCCTACCAATAATCATATGACTGTGAACTATCTTTAAAGTCTATGACAAAAAGAATCTGTCTCCACATTCTTAACCTCTTTGAGAATAGATTCTCTTACATAGAACTTAATGAACATATATATGTAATGCACTAAAATGAAATCAATCATTAAACGAAAACATATATGTTAAGCCATAAATGGGATACAGATTACAAGTATATACATAAAGTACATGCTCTAGGGCATATAACTCTAACAAAGGGCCATAACTAGTAGATTCGATCCTAGTGCCGTCGGTCCTGCTCCTAGGGGCGCCTTATTGCCCATTCCTGGAAGCTCAGGAAACAAATCAAACGCCCAATTCAGATCAATCTGCTCTTGATTTTCTGTTGATCCAGTCATTGCTTAGCGTAAAGACTAACTCTAAAATTATGTCCATACTCACCGCACCAAATGTTGTCTCCAGGCTAGAGATGACTCATGGCTCACATTTCTAGCTCCAAGCAAGACCCTGTCCACACACAAGAAAGACACAGTGTGACCTCTAAGGGCAGCCACTCCAATGCTTAAGTCAATAGGCTAATAGAGAACATGAAATAAAGAGTAGAGAGAGTGCGGTTAAACTTACACCTAATGGAGGCTTTAGGTATTTATATCTATCATACTGTCTATCTTCTCATGTGGATAAGCATTATCTCCTATTATCTCGGAATAGAGTTCTATGTAACATCAATCCCTTAACGTGTCATCTATAGTAAAGACTCTTCTAGAACTTATCTATTTAGGCCGACCATCGTTCTTTCAGGATGACCCCTACTCATAAGGGGGGTCGTCTATACAAGCTCTTGCTTGTGATCATCTCTTTATCATTGGGCTGACCACCAACCAGAGTGCACAACCGGATCGCATTATGTACGTATAGGCGACCCTAAGGGTCGCTTGAGGTGGACTCTGAATAGGAATGAGTCATCATATATAAATATGATTTGTATATTTTTTTTAAAAAAAAATCCCCCATGCAACCTAAAAGTTTATATACTAAATTCTTTACTTTTTTTTTTTCATTATTTATTTTGTTTATTCCTGCATATATCCATATATTTGTCTCAGCATCTTTCTAAATTAGTTAAATTATACGTTAATGATTATGCTACATTTGAATGTTATTCAGTTTTCTTAATTTGTCTTTGGAAAGGCAGTATCATTAAGGACAATCAATCCCATCTATGACAGCGAGGCTAAAGGCTTCAAGTGGTTGGAAGTTGAGTTAAAGTTTAAGAATTTTATCTGATATGAAATCAACAAAATTAATATATGAAAAACTATTTGCTTAATTTACCGGTACATCGATTTATTTTTTATAAAAAAAAAATTTATCGAACCCTTATTTTGATTACGGATTATTTTTGTAGACTATATGTTGTAAAGAATGGTAATATTTTAAAATTTTATTTTGTTGTTGCCATAGTTATGCCTATTGTAATAATAATTATCAGATCCAATAAATCTGGTAACTTAAATTATGCTTGCCTAGAAAAGACTGTTTACTTAAATTTTGTATTCTAAATGTGCATGAGCCAACAAGTCGATTTGAGCGTTGTTAAGATATTTTATGTTAACTTTAGCCAACTCATCTTATAAAATGGTCATAATGCAGATTCAGAGTTTAATATTAATTATTTTAGTGTGTGTAAATATGTCTAAGTCTGTTTAAATATATGTTAATAATGTCCCTTCAAATACATTCAATAAAATTGAAATGATACAGAGAAGATTAGTATGACATCTATATAAGGATGACATACATAAATCGAGAAAAAACTATATGTTAATAATTTTAATGTATGAACCTACAATATTTCGTATATATTTTAAAAGATAATGATAAGATAAAACTATTAAATTATGTATTTATTTATTGATGATTTAATTTGTTAACTTTGGCTCTTGCGGCAAAGCGCGAGTTATAACCTAGTTTTATATAAAAATCAATGGATATTGATTTTAAGATGTGTGTTGTTATTTCTAAGAATTTTCATTAGCGTTTAAGAACTAAAGAAAAGTGGAGTCATACCACCGTGTAGAATTACTCTACACCCTAGCATATCAAAGCCCAAGCCATAATGTAACTCATGCATCAAGAAGCTCAAGCCACCATGTAGAATTATAGCGGGCCCAATAAAATTTTCACCCTTCTACACCATTGTAGAAGTTCTATAAGTCATCGTGTTGAGGTGCTCTATACCACCATGTGGATTTTGGTACTAAAACCCTAAGCCGTCGTGTGGAGATAGATATAGTGAGGCCAAGATATTTTTCAATATTTCCAAATCATCATATGGAAAAAATGAAACTCTGTCCAAAAATTTGTACAGGCTTCTCGACACCATAAACATTTTAGAGGGAAAATGATCCTTTGTGAAGAACATATGTAAAGGAGGATACATCAAATGTTATATAGACCTTGAAAATATTATTCTACATATTCTCTTAAGTTCAAAAGCTCTAAAAGTTCATATTTTTCATATACTCTATTTTAAGAACCTTGTACCTCACCTTTTCTTCTTAGTTCTTAAAATATATTAGCTAGAGGTTTCAAGTATTTTTAAAGATTAATTGCATAAAAAATAACAAAATTTCTTAAAATTTGTAAAAATATTATAAACTTCTAATCTTAACATAAAAATATATAAATTTTGAATTTTTAGCTAAATAGTCACAATGCTGGATTCCGATGTCAAATACCTTACCGGTGCTGATGTGGATTGACACGTAGGATAACTATGTTGACATGGCAAAACACGTGTAATGCCATCTAGAATTAATGAAATTTTCTATTTTAACTTAATTTATACTTAATTTAAACTAATAAACTAATTAATTTTATGTATTTAATCATTATTTACATTTAATGAAAATAATTAAAAGAAAAAAATAAAAAAAGAAATAAATTAATTTGAAAGGAAAGAAAATTAAAATAATTGAAACTGTTTCGTTTTTACTTTTGAAATGAAGGAAATACATATATTTTTTTTAGTCCCTTTCTTCTTCTTTTTCGTTGATCACAATCGTCGATTCTTCATAGCCACCGCTGACCTTCTCCACCTCACCAGTCACTACCCCTCACCGAATCCCCTTAGCCACCATCGAAGCAAAACTCCCATCGCAAGGCCAAGATTAGTCGCCTATCTCTGTTCTCAAAACTGCCAAACTCGACCACCGTACCTTCTCTTTTGTCCTCCATTGACGCTTGAATCAAGCTCACGACACAATCCCCAGCCTCCTTCACTAACCCACTAGTCACAGTCCTCTCCATTTGTAGACTACCCTCCCCATAAAAACTAACTAATTCATCAAGTTATTATACTATATAAATCAAATTTAATCTTAGGGGAAAAACAAAAATCAGGAAATGCAATATTCCTGAACACAACACTTTGTTTGTTGTAAATTAATCCAAGAAAGAAAATTAGAATTTTTATAAAATTGAACTCAATTCTTTATTTCGCAAAAAATTGAAAGTTTACATAATTTTATATCAAAATTGAAAATTTGAAAAAATTTTACAAATTTACAAATTTAATGAAAGTTGGTGCTTTTTATACAATTAACCCTATTTTTTGCGATTGTTATACATTGCAACAAGCCTTCAAGATTTGATTATTCGTTATAAACCCTTATAGGTGTTGTTGTAATTGGTTTGTAACTTGGAAAGAGTTGGAAAAGGCGAAATCTCATAAAGCTTGAAGCTTCATTTGAGATAGTGAAACTTCAAATCAAGTTAATTTGAGAGAGTGAGGGTAGGAGAAAGATCAAAACTATGAACCACATTAAAAAGATCAAACTTTGCACCACTATAAAATCAGTTAATCTTTTCTCTCATTAATCTTTTTATTATTGTTGATTGCTTATTACTCCGTTTTTCATAATTGATATACTTTAATTTCCATATCATATTAGGGTTTCTTAAAATGATTCTTTGTTAATCATTAGAGCATCAAAAATGTTTCTAAACTTGGAGGTTTAATATTTGAAAACAAAAATTTCAAAACTACCAATTCATCCAACTTTCCCCCTCCTCATGGTAATTTATATTAGGACAACATTCCTGCTAAAAGTCTGGTAGGCCCATCTCATGATGGAATAATAACTAATCCTAGCAATGAAAGGGAGTTAGAGTCTCTTATGTAGATTGTTCTTAGTCATACTAATCAAGTGGTGATTGTTAAAGGAGTACCAAGGATGAACCACAACCTCTACATGGGTATGGTTGATCATTGATGATGCTCATTTTGGAAAAAAGTTAAATGACATGATGGATCATAGATCAGTCTTTGGATAGATCCACAATGGTCTCTACTCATCTCACCAAGTTGATGAAAGGGAGAAATAAGCCTATGTTTGAAAAATGAAGTTTTGAAGACTAATACTAAAGGCATGTTCTAAGAAATAAAGAGCCTTTTTCATATCGAGTTTTACAGGCCTACTCCATCTATTACCGTAATCCATTTAGCTTAAGAAACTAAAAAATATGGATAATCATTGAGAATTGCATTTTTTTTTATTATAGAGTTAGAAGATTTAGTGCAATATGAACATTTTTTAGCAGGAACTTGTCAACCGGATCTTTATGAGGATAAATAATGGAAATTTAGGACACAGATTTAGGAAATTTTATGGTCTATTAGACCGAGTTAGAAGATATGAAAGACTTCTCAAGAAGAATGGCCATAAGAGGGCATCTTCTAAGAATATGTACAAGAAAGTTCCCATTGAAACATCAAATATCTAGGTGCTGATTGATTTTAATATTGAGAGAGAGAAAGTATGCATGTATAAGCTCAATCTTAAAGGCATTTGTGAATGTCTGACCTTAGCAAAAGAATACACCTTTGATCTCACAAAGACAAAGACATTGTGAGATTTATCATTATATTACACAAACTTAGAAAATTAAAAGCCCAAAAAAGGAAAAACAATTATTTATTAGTAGCAATTGATAATTAAAATAACAATGAAGGGCATTTAAATTATTTTATAGGATTTTTAATAGAAAAGGTATTTTGAAATAAAGGGATATAAATGTTTTTAGAGTTAAAATATTAAGAATAAAATATAATTTATCATAACTCAAGTGCTAAACCATAAAATATAAATTTCTAAATTTTATACCATAATTTTCATTTTTTTAATTTATAAAAAAAAAGAATTTTTTTTTCAATTTTTTAAATTATTTCTTAAAGTTTCCATTTTTTTATAGAAGTGTTATCTAGAGCCTATTTAAGGCTCCCAAGTCAAAAGCCTCATATCTAACTTTTTACAATGCCACTGTGGCCCATCACTACTTAAAAATTAGTAGTACGAAGCAAACTAATAAATTAACAATAAAAGCAAGGAACAACTTTAGTCCTTCAAACCGAAGTCAATAATTTCTTTCAAACAACTCCAAGAGTTATTTCAAGCTCGGTTTGTGATGTTTCAGAAGAAAGACTCCACTAACCTTACATATATAAGGTAGAGAAGGGATGAACCGTAGAGAGAATATATTGAAAGGTTCAATTAGGAAGTTAACTTGGTGGATAAATTAGATCCAACACTTGCATACTTTGTTCTATGGTACTACCAGTAAGGCATTGAAAAAGAGGATCATTAAAAAGAAGCCCCATACATAGATTGATCCAATGGAAAATGCATATACCTGGATACAATAAGAAGAATGGTTGGATGATGAAAGATGTGAAGGTTGAATAAGAGTCAGAGACCCTGCCTCTTCTAGTTTTGGGTTAAAGGAGTGATTGAAGTCATGACAAGAGTTATGAAAGTTCTTGAGGGTTAAGATCTAGAAGGTAATAGAACCCCAGTTCATACACTTAAGAGATGTAGGAACAAATATCCTAATATGGATTAAAAATTCAAATCAAAATGTGCAACGGCCACGAAGATGGATAAAAATTCCAAAGGCAAAAAGGTGGTTAAAAAATATATACATATAACTTAAGTATATAGTAATTGAGTTGTATAACTTGCCATTTGTGCATAATGGGAGCCAATATAGAAAGCTTAGCCATTATTAAGCTTATCTATAAACTCCACATCAGTTGGGAGAAGAAGTAATTCTAAGATATAGTATGCCAGTTTGGGGTCAGTCAAGCTAGAATCCTCCCCAAACTAGTTCTTAATCATAGTATTAAGGCTTAAGTCTTACTTATATAGGTATGCCACCCTCTTCCTCTTCTCTTCAGAAGTGTTTGCACTTGAACTATATTGTTTGGAGGATGAAACTGTGATACTTATCTCTTTATCCTTAAAGCCCCTCAAGCTCTTTTCATCAAAAGGTCGAAGATGGGAGTGCCAAGTACCCCAAAGGTCAAAAGAGAATATTCAAAAGCTTGAGTTACTGGAGTTTGAATTTGAGATTTGTTCATCTAAGCCTCTTGGCTCTTTTTAAGAAAAGTCTTGTTCATTGTCTTCTTCATCATTGTAAGAGAGAAATGAACTTAGCTAAACATTAAAGGAATTGGTAAAGAAACATAGACATGATACTTACATGGATCAGAAGGACATTTCCCTCAAAATCCTTGACCTCTCCTTTGAACTGGCAGTTAAGGAATTCCACTGCACCCATTGGTTTCAACTTATTTTTAGAGTCTTAGCAGACTACCTTATTAACAACCTTGGTTCCTTGAACTAAGTTATCCCTTTCCTCATCTTTATTAAGAAGCTTCCAATATTGTTTCTTTGGATTTAATTTAGAGGCATTTGTCCAAGATCAATATGTCATATCCAAGTTAGGATGATGAAGGATGAAAAAAACCTTTCATTCTAATTATTTTTCCAAGCTTTCAAGGTCTTAAGAAGTTTAAAAATTTTCTTTCCCTCAGTCTAACAGTTGATAAGCTCTGAGTTTTAAGCTTTAGGCCTGACCATGCAGAGGGCACAAATTCCCTAGTGTTGAGCACAAAACCATTTATATAAGGAAGGATTTGACATCCTCAAATGACCTTTCATAATTTTGGATGCACTTGAGATAGAAAAATTTTATGGTAAAGCATAAATTCAACATCGAGGGAAAATATGGGAAATCTTAAACTAGCAGCAAAAGTAACTTCACAGATAACCCTACTACAGGTCTCAAAAGTGTAGTTTCCTCGAGCTTATTTGGAAGGTACTAGCACCTTGAACTCAATAGGAATATGATTGGACGCTTCGATTTATGCCAAATCTTCCAAAGTAAGGATGCATAGGTGTGAACCCTTAATTTTGCACATCCAGAATCATCATCATTAAGTCTCTAATTTTGCAAGAAAAATTTTACAAGGTAAAAGACTGAATTTTAAAATATGGATCATTGATATGAGTCTAGCAGTTCAAACCATGCTTAAATCAGACTTAAAATGGGCCCGAAATTGTAAAAATACCAAAACTCGGTCAAACCAAATCGAACCAGGCCAAACCAGCTGACCCAAATGCATGCTTAAGGGCCTAAACGCACGCATTTTTCCTCATGGTTTCTGACATGAATCCCTATAAATTTAGAATTTTCAAAATAGTTTAGACAAGAATTTTTTCCTGAATTTCAGTCCCACTTAGAATGATTTTCTAGCCTCCAAACACTCCTAAACAATACCATTCCTCTTCAATCGCTCTGAATCATCAGAAACTCACAAAAGACAGTCTCATCC
>CAOJBK010341481.1:0-10109 GCA_948294925.1 Codiaeum variegatum | reverse complement strand
ATTTATATAAAAATGGCAAGGATAAATTTGGTCAATACATAATCCAAGTTCATATGGAAATCTAATTATTTGTTTTGACCATGCTACTTATAGATTTTAAATTTTACTGACCAAATAGATTTTATAAAGGGATTACTTTTTATTAATATTTCCATTTTCATTTGCATCGTATTTGGACAAAAATTAATGATGAGAGTGTTACATAACAGGAAAATGGAAAGCAAATTTTGATAGGATGAAATACATAAATTTTACGCTGGATTCGAATTCAAAAAGCATGTTGGATTGTATTAGTTATTAATAAATCCGGTAAAAACATTAGTATTTAGAAACATTTGATTGTGATGGTTCTTATGGGGTGGTTTAAAGTTCAATTAACGGTAGTGACAAAATTTTTTTTTTCCCAAGTTTTTTTTATTTCCTTTTTTGTTTTTTTTTTTTTTCATTTTTTTAACAGAGTTTTTTCTTTCTTTCTTTATCTTTTTTTCTTCTCTTTTCAACTATTTTTCTTTTTTTTTTCCTTTTTACTGTTTTTTTCCATTTTTAATAATAGACATTTTTTGTATTTTTATTATTAGTGCGCAATTAGTTCAACAATATAAAAATAACTTTATCCATCAAGTATATAAATAAATTGTGCACTATAATGTACATTTCTTATAAACTTGATGGACAAAATTATTTTTATACTCTTTATATTATGAAAGGAGTTAACATAGTTTCGAACTCATGAATTATGTGAAATAAATGACATACTAATTATTAAGCTATTTATTAATGAATATTATATTATTTGATAGTGAATTATTTTTCATTTTTAGTGAATATAATTTTACATTTTTTTTTCATGTAGCTATTAGTAGTTTTTGAGTTAATTCTGATAAACATTCATTTGTTTTTGGTAATGAATTTATTTATTTTATGTAATAAATTTATAATAGTAAATATTTTATTTTTCTTATTTTTTCATTGCAATAGTGAATTTATAATAAATATTTTACTATTTGATAATAAACTACTTTTATTTTTAGTGAATATAATTTTACATATTATTGTATTTTTATTGATTTTTTTTAGGTAACTAGTAGTAGTATTTATTAATTCTTTTTAATGAATATTCTTTTGAGTATTAAATTTATTTCTTTGACGTAGTAAATTTATTTCTTTGACGCAGTAAATTTGCAATAGTGAATACATTTCTTTTTTCTTTTCTTATTGAATATAAAATGTAGTAAATTTACAATAATGAATATTTTACTTTTTAGTAATGAAATATTTTTTATTTGTAGTGAATATAATTTTACATATATCTATTTGTTATAGATTTTTTTAAGCATATGTAATAATAATTTTTATTAGTTCTTCGTATAATGGATTTTTTTTATCTAGTAATAAATTTATTTATTTGACATAATGAATTTGTATTAGCGAATATTTATTTTTTCTGATTTTTTCACTGAACATAAGTTGTAATTTTTTTTTGTTTAGTTAATTGAAATGAATATTCTATTTTTTAGTGATAAATTATTTTTTATTTTTACTGAATATAATTTCAAATATTATTGTTTCTCATATAATTTTTTTCAAGTATTTAATATTAGTTTTCATGAATATCTCAACTAGTAAAATAAAATTTTATTATAAATTAAAAAAAATTAAATAAGTGAATGACAAAAATTTATAACCATTAATAATCATTTCAACTTTTCAAATGGTTAGATTTAGAATCTTAAAAAATAAAACCTTTGAAAAAGAAAACTTATAATATAAAAAAAGGGAAAAAATACATTTAAAAGACATTGAAAATAATATTTAAAAAAGAATTTAATGAAAGTCCAAAAAAAAATCAGCTTTCTTGGCTTGGGTAAAAAAAAAAAGCAGCTTTCTTGGAATGAATTGCATGGCGTAAGTTGCAAAATGGTGCCTAATTCTCAGTTTGCGCATGTTTTTCAATTTAGGCGCGTTTCTTTATTTTAATTCTCAAGTGCAAACAAGCTTATTGGACCTAGAAATAACATATATCAGCCGAATGAAATGCCAAGAATAATAAATCCAAAAATTGACATTGACTGACTAGTTTGAATAAAATTCCAAATTCCCAATATTGAAAGCAATTTTTTTTTAAATTCTATTAAACAAAACAATTCATATTATATATATATAATTTACTCCATTTATTTTTGGTCAAGCTGCCAAATTGATTTTTTTTCAGAGGAAAAGTTATTATATTAAAAAATATTCTCTTCATCTAGAATTATAGTCCTAAATTGACTTTAAAGGTCAAACTCAAATTTTTTTTACCATTAATTTCTTAAAAATATATATAATATTATAATGTGTGAATGATATTGATACGAGTCTAATCACAATACAAAAGTTCAAAGTCCATGAACCTTGAAGAAAAATGACTCAGGGAGACCCTAGAGGAGTCAATCCCAATCTCGGAACCTTGACAGGGAGCCTTCGACATGGTTTGTGCTGAAAAGAACCCTCGCACCTGGGGCTTATGGATAGATTCAAGACAAATATTCATTTGGATACGTGTCTCATCTTCTTAAGGGGACCACTCCCTAGACTCATCAAATATTGACATGTGATATTCCCATACCATGACAAGTTTCCGCCTAAAGAATCCCATAAACACTATAAATACCCTATTATTGCATGTATTTCAAGGTATGTGACATTATTTTCGGAACTCCAAAAACCCTAATATGTTTCAAGGGCTTCCAAGAGCCTAAGACATTGTTAAAACCCACTTCTGACTTGGGCGTCAAAGGGTCTTTGTCAGACTTAAAGCCTAATCCTCTAGAGCCATGTTTATTCCATTAGTGCAAGCTAATCAAGTTCAAGTTCAATCTAATCCACAGTTAAGGAGATAAAAAGTTGTTAGGCCTTGAGCCTATCAAATTAGCATCGTCAATGAGAAACTGATTTAAAAGTTTTTCTTGATCTCAAATAACTATTTTCTCTTCTCTCTTTGAGGATAGCCACATTGACTTTCCTTTCTTGTTAAAAAAAGCTTGCACTTTTCAAAGATTCCGATTATCGAAGACCATTAAGATAACAGATACAATGTCACTGATGCTTCACCTAGCCATCCCACTGGAAACAACAATCGTGAAACCCCAGCCACAAACACATCAGCCACCCCCGACCTAGCCACCTTTTCCAAACTCTAATTTATCTCCTAAGACACTCACAAGGAAACATAATTTTTGCCACACCCCCACCCCAAGCTTCAAGTTGTGCATCACCAAACCTATCACTTGAATTGCAAAGCGTTTTGGGTGTACTGACTCCTCTAATGCAACTCCCACAGAATCAAAGCCCTACGAGATAACATGTGAATGAGAATGCATCGACTAACCCTAGTAGGACATCTAGAACTAGGTTATTCCAGATCCCTGAGGGAGAAGATGAGGATAGGCCTCAGGTGTCAATGAGCAGGCTAAGGTCTAAGATAGGGGTTGTAGGAAGAAACCATGCTGACCCAAGAGGTAAGGAGGGTGGAGAGGATGAAAGAATGCAGAGAGGGGGAGATGGACAAAATATTGAAGGAGGCGAAGGGAGTTTGGTAGATTCTATAGAGTCTAGGCCCGAAGGGAGATAAGAAAGAAGGGAAAGAATGATTCACTTTAGGAAGGAGCATAGCGGAAGAATGACCTCTCATAGATCTAGGTCCTAGAGGCGGGAAGATAGGGAGCATGAGGCTATAAGTCATAACCCTCGGGACATGAGAGAGATGGTGAAGCAATGTATGGAAGAGCTCAGAAGGAGAAAAAAGGTCTAGAGATAAAGAATTAACTCTAAAGCTAAAGTCCCCATTCATTAGAAGTTTGGCGGAGAATCAAATGCCTAGTAAATTCAAGGCCCCCAGCATCACCAACTACATAGGAGTCCATATTTTGAACTACAAGCATGAAGTAGAATTATAAATGAGGTATCATAAAGCATTGTGTAGGACCTTTAGGGGGTCATTGGATGGGGTAGCCACTAAGTGGTATGATATCTTGATGGAATAAGGTATTGAGAGCTTTCAGTAGCAGGCAGAAAGCTTCTTGAAAAAATTTACAGCTAGTATTCTCATCAAGATGCAAGCCCGAGCTTTGGAGCTTGTGAAGTAAGGACAAGATGAATCACTAAGAGACTTCCTAGCTAGATTTAATGCCTAAGGTTTGAAAGTAACTTAGCTAGATTAAGCAAGAGGGATAAAAACCCTATACAAAAGTGCACTACGCACATAAACTTTTTTAAGAAATTGTCTAAGGAATCATTAAACAGCCTCAAGGAGGCCAAGATTATAGCTCAGAAGTATATTAGACAAGATGATGCTTTTCGAGTAAGCCAATTTGCTCGAAAAAGGAAGGGGGGAGAGGATGATACCCCTTCGAAGGGAAGTAAGAATAAAGAAGTTGGAAGGATAAACAGCTCCAAGAGCACAACTCCTCAGTTGAAAGAGAAAGATAGGGAGCCTGCTAGGAGAAATTTTGACGTGATGAAGCTCACCCCCTTGAATCAAGACCTAAAGTTGTCTTTATAGCATTCCAAGATCAAGCCATATGGTTGAGGCCTGGGCCAATAAGAAGAGATCTTGACAAAAGGGACAAGTCAAAGTTTTGCAAATTCCACAACACCTACGGTCACACCATGGACATCTGTAGACACTTAATGGAATAGATAGATTGGTTAATCGAGCAAGGTTATTTAAAGAGGTTTGTGATCGACAATAATGATCCTGAGCCACCAGTGGTAAATGATGGAACTATCAGGGATATTGTCTGTCTTACCGGAGGGCCTCAAGAGGAAGCAATGACTAATAAAAAAAGGTAAGGTAATCTTCCAAAGCAAGGAAACACCAGAGTTTGTGTTTTATAATGGTTAGAAATAATGGATCGAAGAAGATGGGATGGTTGCACCAAGAAGTGCCGACCTGATTATCATCTAGGCAATCATAGCCAACTACAATGTACAAAGAATCTTAGTGGATAATGAGAGTTCAACCAACCTATTGTCCTTCGAAGCTTACCAAAAGATAGAAATAAAAGACTATGAGTTAAAAAACCTAGTCAAGACGCTGGACAAAACTGAAATACCTACAGTCGGATACATCAGACTACCCTTTACTATAGGGGTAGCTTTATAGAGTGTGATGGTGATGGAACTCTTCATAGTGGTAAAAATACCAATGGCTTATAATGTTTTGATGGGTAGACCATTGCTCCATGACTTGGATGCATATACTAGTGTTCGGAGGAGAAGAGTGAAGGTTCCTTTACTAGATAGGACCAAAATTTGTGTGTATAGTACCCACAGACAAGAATTTAAGGTAGACTTCACTCAGAAGAGGAAGAGCATGGTGTGAATTCAAACAGAGGAAGTATATATGATTCAAGAAGAGGTTAATCCAGAAGAAGGCCGAAGAGCCCAACTGGCAGGAAAGCTAGAATCATTCCAAATAGAGGAAGAAAGGTCGAAAAGATGCTTGAGGGTCAATGAAGAATTGGCAAAAAAAAAGCTGAAGCAAAAGGGTTCCTAATAAGTCACAAGAGGACCTTCGTATGAGACTCTTCAAGCTGAACGTGGACCAGTCTTTTAGACCAATCAAGTAGAAAAAAAGGTGCTTTGGGATGGAAAGACAAGCGGCGATCGATGAAGAAGTAAGTAAATTGATGGAAGTTGGGTTCATTAGGGAAGTTAAATACCCAGAGTGGTTAGCTAATGTGGTATTAGTGCAGAAAGAAAATATAAGTTATAGAATGTGTGTAGACTTCTCTGGCCTCAATAAGGCATGCCCAAAAGACTCCTAACCATTATTGATGATTGACAAACTAGTAGATTCCACCACTGTATACAAGTATCTTTCCTCTCTTAATGCTAAACTAGGTTACCACCAAATTAGAATGGACCACGAAAATGAAGAGAAGACCACCTTCATCACTAAGAAAAGCACCTATTACTATACACTTATGCCCTTCGAACTCAAGAATGTGAGGGCAACTTATCAAAGATTGGTCAATAGAATCTTCAAGGGTCAATTTGGAAGGAACTTAGAAGTTGGTGGTTAAGCTGGCTTTGATATTATATATATAATATTATGCTCAGCTTCAACACCTGCAAGTGCACGGGGTCGTATCAAGTAATAAAAATCGATAAGTCCTAGTATCGTTCTCCCAAGGGAATTTCTTTGTGATTTGTTCAATCAAACACCAACTAAGTCTCCTGTTCTATTGTCTATCTAACAATGATTATGGGATTTATGAACTAGAAAATTTTACTAACAAAAACTCAACAAAATTCAGAGAAAGTTTATAAATCAAATCTGAAAACTAAAATGGATTTAAAACATCTACCTAGATTTCAACTCGTATTACTAAAATTGCATGGTAAATCAACAAGCAAATGAATACATCAATCAACCATCAAGTGCGATTTTTCATCAATTCTAGGTTTAAATCTTTCTCAAGCAATTAAACCCTTAATTCCTAAGTAATAAGAAGGAATCTCTTCTCAATCTTATTCAATTAGAAAAAGCATGAAGATCTAATGAAAAATATGTGAACCCAAGGAGTTTGTGAATCTATCTCTGGCAGACACAACAATCCTATTAAACTTTTGAGTGTTCTTGGTTTAAAATCTCTATCTCTAGTAAAGTCTAAACAACATAAATAAAAAACACACTAGTAATTGCAATTGATTTCCAAAAAAAATAAATCAAAAGATAAACTTAATGAGAAATCAAAACATTCATTGAATAAACATTGATTAATCCATACAATCGTGTAACACTCGTCTAATCTAGGCAAATAACAAAGTTTAGTTCATAATCAAATCAAAAGAATAAGAGAAGGTTAAGAAATTACAGAAATCCATGAAGTTCATGATAACTTAATGGAATTTCCACTCAAATCTTCCTTTTTCTAGCTCCAATTCAATGATGATCTGTAAAATTTCCTTTAGAATCCTTCCTTGATCTATTTTTAGTCCCTCTAAATCTATTATAGCCTTATTTCTCTATAGTTTCCTATGCCTTTTTATTCTTAGAGTCATATGGGACTCTGTTTCCTTAAATTTTTGCTGAAAAATAGGCTCTGAAGGTTGGCACAGGTGGCTCCCATGGCCCGTGCCAATGCCCATATGACTGAAATTACAGGGGTCGAAGGGTAGAAAGCTCCCACAATCCCTGCCATGGGGCGTGGCATGGACCGTGGGAAGCTACTACTTCTCTTTCCCTCTTTTCTGTTGGCTCCCATGAGCAATCTGGTGGCTGCCACGGGCCATGGTAGCTATCTTCCATGGGACGGGGAGGCAGTAAGCTCCCACAGTCCCTGCCACTGGTCGTAGCAGCGCCCGTGGTGAGCTACTGCCTCTCCTATATCCGGAAACCTCCCACGGCCAAGTGTTATCCTTGGCACGGGCCGTGCCAACGGCCGTGGGAGGCTACAGTCTACCTTTTTCACTTCGTTTTCAAGCATTTTCTTTGTCTTTCAAGCCTGGATCTTGAAATAATTCCTCCTAACCTCGGAATTCAATTTATTTCTTGGAAATGAATAAAAACACTGACAACAAACATATTAAATTCAATTTCATGCACAAATCATCAAGAAAACGGGGTACAATAATGCATAATTTGTCAATTATCATAAGTGTATGTAGATGACATGATAGTTAAAAGCAGAAGCTTCGAGGAGTATGTCAGAGGCTTGGGAGAAATCTTTAAAGCGATGAATTAGTATATGATGAAGTTATATCTGGAGAAGTGTGACTTCTTCATACAATGGGGGTAAATTTCTTATCTACCAAGTGAGCGAAAAGGGAATCGAGCCCAATCCAGACAAAGTACAAGCCATTCTAGAGATGTCGGCCCTAATAAATGTGAAAGAAGTTCAAAAATTGATCGGGAGGTTAGTGGCTCTCAACGGGTTCATGTCAAGGGAAGCAGAGAAATACTTATCATTCTTTAAGAGATTAAGGAAGAATGCGACCTTTTAATGAATAGAAGATTGTCAATTAGCCTTCGAAGAGGTTAAAGCTCACCTAAGTTCGGAGTAAGTGTTGAGTAGACTGTTACCGGAGGAAGAGGTTCTCATTTACCTTTCACCATCTTCGTATTCGGTAGGAGCTGTTTTAGTTATAGAGGAAGAAGGGATGTAGAAGCCAATATATTACTTCAGCAAAGTCTTACAGGGACCCGAGCTCAATTATTCTCCCATTGAAAAATTGGCTTACTCTCTCCTCTTATCATATAAGAAATTCAAGATCTATCTCTAAGCTCACCAAGGGGTAGTAGTGATAGATAAGCCCCTGCAAAAAACCCTGCACAAACCAAAAACCTTGGGGCGAATGTTGTGTCGGTCTGTAGAACTCGAACAATATACCCTACAATATTATCATCGAGCAGTAATCAAAGCTTAATCATTAGTAAATTTCATTTCAAAATGCTCATTCTAGAGAGAAAGCAAATAGGAGATTTTGATGCAAAAGAGCGAGGGGAGATGGACTTAGCAGTTGTTAAGGAGCTCTATGTTGATGGAGAAAGTGAGCAAGATGCTAGTGGTATTGGGATTATCCTTCGAAGTGGCACAAGAGTTCTCCTAAAATATGTTATAAAATTATACTTCCTGACAACAGATAACATAGTGGAGTATGAAACCTTGGTATAGGGGTTCAAATTAGCTTATTTCTTGATGGTGGAATAAATATGCATTTGTAGTGACTAGCAACTGGTATTGGGTCATGCAGATGGGATATTCTGAAGGGTGAAATTAATGAGCCAGATAGCTGAAGAAAAAGTGGAAAGGAGCGAATCCCCGCGGGAATGGGAGATTCGGACTTCGATTTTCAAAACTTTTTTGAAAACAATATTTTGCTAAAACTTTTTTGAAAAAATTAGGTTAGACAATATTTCAAACTCTTTGAAACTTTGCCCTTACCTAGGGTTTGAGTAAAATCATTTTGCTAAAACTCTTTTAAAAAAATCATTTGAAACTTTCAAACACTTTGAAAATGAATTATATGTCAAAACTCTTTTGATATAGAGGGTTTAGTCATTTATCAAACTCTTTGACTAATGCCTAAACCTATGAAAGGACCCATTACTCCAACCATGGATAATCTCACCAATTGTGTGCAAAACACAAGTTGAACAAAGAAATGTAATAAGTAAAAATACCTTTCGCCCACCTTCATTAAGCTCCTCAAGTGTGAATCCTCTAGCTCAAAACATACCTAGATTTTTCCAAAAGCTTATTTCCGAGTTCACTTCAAAAAGCTTGAATGTTCTCTCATTGGTTACCCAAATGTTTGATCCTTGCTCCTTTACTTGAGAACTTGAGACTTGAGGATGGATTTGGATTTGAATGCTTCTCTACACACCTTTCCCAAAGGTTAATTGAAGATGAGTTTATATTTGAAGAATTATTCTTCGAAACAAACTTACGCTCACAATTTGGTGTGAATATGAAGCTTTCTCTCTCTAACTCTTAAAGGAAGAAGATGAATAGTGATTGTATCTTTCATTTAGGCAAAAAAGATGAAACCATACCTCCTTATATAACACGTACTTCTCCAACCACTTTTTCTTAAATTAAGGAAACATGTTGGAAAGTTATGGTTACTTATTCTAGCTAATATTTGACTAAATGATTAGTCAATTAGTTAACAAGATTAAGTATATAATTAGTAAGAATCATCTTTAAACCTTAATTAATCACATCTCTTACGGATTAAGCTAACTTCTCATGTTAAGCTTAATTATTTTATTTATTTATCCAAAACCATTTCAATTAGTCATATCCATTTGTATCTCATACAAACTAAAACATAATTGAAATTTTCCTTTTTGTGAATTAAACATCAAGACATGCTATTATCCTTATAAATTTAATTACATGTTCAATTTTATCATCATTAACAATTAACTAAACTATTTAATTAATCATTGATATGATATATACAAGCTAATAGAAATTACCATTTGGTATGTGATTTTCTAGGTTCATGTTCTAATTAGCAATGGGATAAAGAGAGCTATTTTTTTCCCACCAAGTGTGTTAACTTAATTACACACTTAGTCCCATAAGTCATGGTTGATGTATAGTATTCTATGT
>CAOJBK010341235.1:0-10582 GCA_948294925.1 Codiaeum variegatum | reverse complement strand
TCATTTATAGCCCATTGTCTTCTCCCTTCTCATGATGACACATATGTCACATTTTAAATTTTTGTAGTTATGTATTAGTTACAAATTTAGTACATGTCATTGTGGAAAAGAAGAGATGGTATTTAGCATTTCCCATAGCCGATTTAATGTGAAGGAAAAAAAGCTGCGCCAATTGAGGGATACAATACAGCATTAACTATAAAAAATTCTTCACACGGATGCTTGCTAATTTCTAGCTAGTTCTATACATCACATATTTGTTTCAATTTCAGGTAAATGGATTAAACAGAAGACGCTATTATGATCAGCTGAAATTCGAATGGAAATAATACCACAGAATATTTGTTTATTGTGCTGCTGTTGTTTTGAATTTTGGATAACTGTACTATATATTAATCATTATCACTATTCATTTGCATAGATATGTGGAGATATCCATGGGCAGTTTTATGACATGAAAGAGCTTTTCAAAGTAGGAAGGGATTGTCCAAAGACTAATTACTTGTTTCTTGGAGATTTTGTTGACAGAGGATTTTATTCTGTTGAGACATTTCTGCTTCTACTAGCGCTTAAGGTAATCTTTTTGTTATTTGTAAAATTGAGATTTTCTATTTTTTTTCCCTGTCTTCTCGTCTTTCCTTCAGATTAGGCTGGTTGGTTCTTTTAATTGTTTTCTAATTTAAAGCAGAATATTGCTTGGCTCTGTACCAAATGTACTGTGGTTTACTAGTCAATGCACACCTTGGCTTCTACATGTAGCTCTCCAGAAAAGTTTCTAGACAGATTAGTTTATCCATGTCATATTTCAAGTGATTGTTGTACTGTGGCTGTTGTTCATGCCATCACCTGATAGATATTCCTTGATACCACTGAATTGAGAGCTTTAAACACCTTGCTTTACCCAAGCTATTTGATACCTTTTTCTTTGCCACTGTGGAAATATCTAAGTTACTTTATGTAAAGTAAGTGACTCTTTTACAATATTTTCTTCCTCTATTTTCCTAGGCTTTTGGAAAGTTTCTTAAAATCATCATGTGAACTGATAGGATGGGAAGATATTATCATGTGGATTCCTATCTTTATTTCTCTATTTAATGGATGGTCTTGCAAATTTATGTAAACTGATAGCAATGGAATTTGACATTGGAATTAAAAGTAATGAATGGTGGTTAGAAAGCTGCCTTGAAGAGTAAACAATCTGTTTTAGGCAATGGCATACAACATTGTGGTGGGAAAACAAGCAACAGAAGAAGTGCTTCACACATGATGCACTTGGATAAAGAAATCCAAAAGCATAGGAAACAGTTCACTTAATACATAAAATGCCTTGATGTACAGAATTTGACATAAATGCCCTGGAGTATGGGTCTTTTGAAACGCCTGTTGTACTTAAGATCAAAGCCTTGGTACCCAAAATAATTGAACTTCTAACAACTCGTAGTTGCAACAAATAAGAAAGAACTAAAATTATCAACTCTAGTTCTCCTTAAGGTTTGCCATGTTATCATACTGTTTCTCACCTCATTTTGACCTTAAATTTTATTTGGTTGTACTGTTGGAATTAATTTATATAACTGCATCTTTCTTAACTTTACTTTCCAGTGTTCAAAGCATTTCTAGATTAAACATATAATGCTGTTCATCAAGCTCCTGATGTCTTGTTCATTTAATTTGCTTACTTGTTTCTATCTACTTACTGCTACTAGTAGAAGTATTGATACCCAAAATATGCATTCAACAGGTGAGATATCCAGATCATATTACTCTCATTAGAGGGAACCATGAGAGCCGTCAGATAACACAGGTAGTTCTGTTTTATATGAATGGTATTCTTGATAGCATTCTTGTTCTTTAAAGGTTCTGATCAGTTGTTCTTCGCAGGTGTATGGATTCTATGATGAATGCCTACGTAAATATGGCTCTGTGAATGTTTGGAGATATTGCACTGATATATTTGATTACTTAAGGTATGACAATAATGATTAAAGAAACCCCGGTTCCTCTATGTTGTCAAGGATGAATGGTGTGAAAACTTTTGATCCACTGCTAATTTTGTGGTAGAGCAGATAGTAGGTACATGTCCATTACACAAATCTTTTGGGTGATCAAATAAATTTCATTCACTTGGAACATCGTGCTCACCCAATTAAGTTTGGTAATTACACTCTAGAGGCATAAGTGGAATCAAATGTCCTTTTTTTTTTCCACCATTGGCTAGTTGATTTCTAGACTTCTGCCTTTTCTGCTACGCAAGATATTTTTGCTGTAGATGTGCATGAGATTGACTTTTTTGATGTTGATGAGTCAGCTATAATTCATATTGAGATTTCCATTCAGCTATTGTTTTCTTTTTCCATGTTGTGACATGTTTTTAGCATATTTTTTGTGTTATCCAACTGGCTGATTATGATTTTTTCATGTGGCATGTTTGAAACAAAATTCCCCAGACTGTTAAGTCCGTTGTTATTAAGCTTGTCACTTCTGACTGTTGTCGCTGTTCCGTTACAGTTTGTCAGCTCTAATTGAGAATCGTATTTTCAGTGTTCATGGTGGTCTCTCTCCTGCCATATCAACATTGGATCAGGTTTAAGAATCATCTCAATTCTCCATGTTTTTTGAAGTTTTGCATTGTAGAATAATATTGAGATCTTTTTTTCCAGATCCGAACAATTGATAGGAAGCAAGAAGTACCTCATGATGGTGCCATGTGTGACCTTCTCTGGTCAGATCCTGAAGATATAGTGGATGGTTGGGGTTTGAGTCCACGTGGTGCTGGTTTTCTGTTTGGTGGCAGTGTTGTCTCTTCTTTTAACCACTCAAACAATATCGACTATATTTGTCGTGCTCATCAGTTGGTAATGGAAGGATACAAATGGATGTTCGATAACCAAATTGTTACTGTGTGGTCAGCTCCAAATTATTGTTATAGGTAATTAGGTTAACACTCTATCCTCATTAGTCCTTAATTCATGCTATTACGTAATGGGTTCTCTGGGATTTGGTGCAGATGTGGTAATGTAGCTGCAATCTTAGAGTTGGATGAGAACCTAAACAAGCGGTTTCGTGTTTTCGATGCAGCTCCACAGGTTGGTAATCCTATGAAAACAAGTGTTTGTGGCATTTGATCATTCTAAGCAGCAGCCATAACACCATGAAAGTTTGTTCACTTTGGCCTGGTGATATTCTGTGTCTTGGTCATTCCATGCATGCAGTGGCTAAAAAAATGCACAAATTCATTTAGCAAACAAATTAATTACCTATATGATATGCATTATTTAGACACGAGGAATATGTTACACATGATTTTTGCCATGTGGATTTTATGTCTAGGCATTTGTGTTTTCACATTAGCATTTTCCAGAAATAATTATTTCTGAATGCATAAGAAAATGCACAAGCAGTTCTATGTGGTGTTGGGTGCTGCTTTTCTGCCTTGTTGAATACAGTTTCTGATAGTACTTATCCTCCAATACAATGTTTATTCGTGTTATGCATGTATAATCCACTAAAAATATTAAAACTAAAATGCAGGAATCAAGAGGCACACCTGCCAAAAAACCTGCACCTGATTATTTCTTATGATAAGTGGCTTAGCCTTTTATCATTAGATACAAGTGAATTGATGATGCAGAAGATTTATAGCTGCACAGTGAAGAAATTCCGGACTAGTACTAGAAAACCTATTGAGAGGCAACCCAGTGATCAACTTACAAAATGAGCAGGGGGAGCAATACTTGATGGTTTTTGCACATTTGGATTATTAGGGTTTGCTTTCATGTATCCCCACTCCCACCACCATTGTTTTGAATGTTTTATCATGCATTTGCAAGTAAATCATGGAAATATATAGACGTTTATCCTTCTTCGAGTTGGGTGAAGATTATAGGTTGTAGAAGGAGATTGATTTCCCTTATTTTCATTGGAAAGGATTAGGTTAGATACAGACACTTGAGGGGGAAACAGAGGAGGTAAAAGAAACTCTGATATTCATTGTGTTTTGTCCTGTTGGAGAATAAAACTGTGGTTCTCTTTTTCATGTTTTTTTTTCCTCGAGTGATATACAATTGTAAACCTATTGGCAGGATTGATTCATTGATCTGTTCTGAGCTACTGCTCTCTTTGTTTGCTATTCTCTATATTTATACCTTTGCCTATTACTCTATGAAATGTGTAGAGAATTATTTATTTTTTTGTTTGCCAAATTGATATGTGTAGAGAATTGCAAATGCAGTGCATATCCGTAAAGAGACGAGTTTCAACATGGTCTTCTCTGAAATTATTATATCTATGGCTTTTGACGAGAACAAATCAGTTCTTGTGAGCTTTCCATTTCAAATTCAGCCAAAATCATAATGAAGCATAATTTTTCGAAGGAAAAAATAAATGTGTCATGCTCATATATAATTAACTGTAGGGGAAAATAAAAACACCTCTAGGGAAAAAAAAAAAACTAATTTAAAATTGGAGAAAATCAGGGAAATACAAATTTAGTTTGTTGGTGAGATGGAATTCAAAAGTTGTACTCTCCCATTGGGCCATATGGGCAAAAGAATTCCGCTAATGCGAACCACGCGCCTTTAGAACGAGAAACTCTCGTTTATTTAACTAATGATGTTTGTAACGCGAATTAGAACGCGTGGGTATTGTGCCCAAGCCAACTATAATTATATGAGAATAATGGATACAAGTCCAAAAATCTTTAACCAGCATCCTGCCCATAATAATAACACAATCTAAAAAAACATCTCTGTTTAGGCTCTTTCTCTCGGTCGAGTTATATTTAATATTTCAATGATTTTACTCATTTTGTTTTTTTTCTTAAAATTCATGGCACGGGTATACCCTATTTTCTTGTTTATCTTGTCACTTGTATTGATTCCTGAAACTACCCAATTCCAATCCAATGAAAAAGGATATATATCTGTGTTGGTATCTAATAAAGGTATTGACTTTGCTAAAGATGTGCTAATAAAGAAGGCTGTATCCTCCATGATTCCACTTGAGCTACCTGATATAGAGAAGCATGTGAAAATCCCACTTCTTGGGAAAGTCCATTTGGTTCTTTCAAACATCAAAATTTACAATGTTAATATGGTTTCTTCAACTGTTGAAATTGGTGAGAAAGGTTTTTCCCTAGTTGCTTCAGGTGCTACTGCTGATTTGACCATGAATTGGAAGTACTCTTATAAGAGTTGGATTTTTGTAATTTCGGATAGTGGGGATGCCTCAGTTCAGGTATCTATTTTTTCTAGTGGTTTATGGCTTTCTTTGTTTGAGTTGTGATTATTTAAGTTTGAGAAGAAGGGTGCATGTATGTGGAAATTTTCTTTTCTGATGACCCTGCGATTGAAGGGAAGGGGGTAAAAGGAGAAGACATAAGGTTAGACGTGTTACTTGTTTGCATAATTTAATGAACTAAACTCAACTTAACAATCATTATTACATATCAATTTCATAATTCTGATTCTTTCTCTAGAGAACTTAATTTTTCCCTTATTCTTTTTCATGAGCTGGTGGTTTGATGGGACTCTTTCCATGTCAATTAGTTGGTGATAGCTTATCTTCCGTAACATAATCCTCGTTAGTGATGAGTGTTACTTCTGTGAAGGTTAAATATATGGAAGTTCGGCTTATTGTTTCTTTAGAAGAGAAAGATGGAACACTTAAGCTGTCTCTCTTGGACTGTGGATGTCATGTGAAGGATATTTCTATCAAGTTGGATGGTGGAGCATCTTGGCTTTATCAAGTGTAAGCACTCATCTTACATAAGCTAATTATGTAGTTTTACTATGCTATTTATAGGTGATTGTCTGATCGCTTTCATAAATAACATAAAATGTCTTAGGGATAGAGTGGCTGATTAGGATTTTGTGGAAAGAAATATTAGATAGCAATTCTCATTATATCTATGGACCCTTTTTGTTGGGCAATGTATAGGACTTTTGTATACAAGTACTAATCAACATTAGTGTCTTTATATGTTCTTTAAGGGATAGAGATAGTCTAATAGCTGTGTGGACATGAAAATGATGTAATTAGTCTGAATTGTTTGCGCTTCAGATATGATGTTATGAAAATGATATCACCATGCTTTACACAAGTTAGCAAATCTTTTTCTCTTGCTGCTGCTTTTTTTTTTTTAAAATTTTATGTGTGTGTATGTGAGTAAATTGCCAACCACTTCTTCCCATTTTTGATCCCAAATGTACTTGACTTTTTCATGTGTGTGCTAATGCCTTCATTTTTGTAGAAGTTATGTTCTAATAGCAATTTTTTCTTTCCAGGGTGGTTGATGCTTTTGAAGGATCGATAGGGTCTGCAGTAGAGAATGCTATTTCCAAGAAAATCAAAGAAGGGATAATAAAACTTGACTCCCGGTTGCAATCACTTCCAAAACAAGTCTCATTAGATGATGTCTCTATGATGAATATTACTTTTACTGATGGCCCTAGAATGAGTAATTCTTCTATTGAATTTGATATCAATGGTTTATTCATGGCAGCAGATGGTGTTTTAGTTCCCGTATATGACTATAAAGGAATGCAATCTTCTGACTTCCCAAGCTGCCCAGCTAAGATGGTTGAAGTTTCATTACATGAATATGTTTTCAATTCTGCTGCACTAGTATACTTCAGTGTAAGTTTCATCACAGCTAAGTAATGAATTGTAACATGATAAGATAATACAGATACATGTTATATCCATTTCTTATCTTTGAGGAACTACTGAAAAAAATGTAGTAAATATATGCTTTTAAAAGAAGAGGCAGAGAGTATCTATTTTCAATAGACAAAGTGCATATCCATATTCATTTGCCACAATGCACCCTCATGGATGTTTACCCTCGCATGACGTGTAATGATAGTTAGCTAATATTTTTTTTTTGGCTAATTTGTGTGGTCAGGCAGGTTATATGCATTGGATAGTGGATAAGCTGCCAAATCAATCCCTCCTAAACACTGAAACATGGAGACTCATTTATCCTCAACTGTACAACAAGTACCCAAATGATGACATGACTCTCAATATATCACTATCTTCTCCACCAGTGATAAAATTTGTAACAAATGACATTGATGTCACCATGTACTTAGATGTGACAGTTAATGTTTTGGATGTCGGGGAAGTTATACCAGTTGCTTGTGTCTCATTGGTACGTTTATCTATCAAGTTGTCATTTTAATTTATGCAGGCAATGGAAGTCTTCTACCCATCCTTTTTTTTTTTTTTTGCCATATGATAGCTTATCTCTTTGAAGTACTGTTCGTAGAAGCTATTACCATATAAAAACTAGATATGCAATTCTTGAACTTTTTGTGGGTGTCTTTCATTATCATAATTCGTGTGAAAGCTATCATCAGTATGATATTATTAATAGCCCCTTGGTGCAGGTAATTAATGCTTCAGGAAATGCAGTAATTGTAAGGAATAAGATAGCTGGTTTTCTCAAGTTGAAAAACTTTCATGTGTCTTATAAATGGAGCAATATTGGGAACCTGCATACGCATCTACTCCGGGTATGTTAATTCAATCTGTTGATTTCTACAATATTTTAGCATTGTCTGGAGTTCACAGTTACGCAGTTATGTTGGCTCTAACAGCTTTATCCAACCAGACAAAGTCAAATGATGAGTTTAGAGTAGTTGCAGATTGCCATTTCCATAGCTGTTATATGCATTGATAAGTCAATTTCCTTTTGGATGTGTGAAAATTTTGTAACATTTTGATTGAAGAAATAGAATTTTAATTAATGGAGGAAACTAGGAGTACATCTTGAGCTCATTTAATTATATTTTGGATACAAGATTGCAAAACGTATCTTGTTTGGTGTGAATGAACAATTTGTGTTATTGGATTAGTATTAAATAATAATTCAGTTGATTTGATATCACGAATTCATATGTTTGCAGTCTGTAGCATTCGCTGTTATAAAAACGGTTTTCATTCCGTATGTGAACTTGCACCTGATGAAGGGATTACCACTAAATGGATTTAGAGTTGGAAATGCAGAAATCCATTTAATGGCTTCCAAGATGATGATATGCAGCAACCTTGCCCTCACACACTACAATTTGATCCATGTATGATGCATGTTCAGAAACTATGTCAGCTGTATATACGCATAATGGTGTCAATTATATAGTAAAATCATCACTGCGTTTGTGACTAATGTATATCCTTACGTTTCTTTTGTGCAAGTAGTTGAATGAAAATTATTTAGGGTACGTTTGTGTATTGAAATGGATATCATATAATGTAATTAAATAATATTTTTAATGTAATATTCATAATTTTTTTTAAAAATTTTTTTTGATCTGGGGTTTGTTTTGGAATGATAATAATATCATTGCAAATTTGCTTTCTTACTCTTCGTGGCATACAAATGTTTCCATTAAAGATCAAAAGTCCTTTGCTTGATTGATTGGCTCAATTGATTGGCGCCAGCGAACTAGAAGTCAACAGTCCTTTGCTTGGAACCTATTGAGGCAATTGGAGGTGGATGTTTCTCTTTCTTGGTTGTTAGGAGGAGATTTTATTGACATTTTACAAGAATCAGAGCATCAAGGGGACCGCCCACATCCTCAGAATTTAATTGAAGCTTCTGGAGAGGTTTATAATGATTGTAATTTGGTTGATCTAGGTCACGAGGAATATGAATTTATTTGGGATAGAGGAAGAAAATCAAGAAATTTAATTGAAGAAAGATTAGACAGATTTATCTACTCCTGAATGGCAATCATTCTATTCTATGTTCCCATGTTGAAGCTTCAGGTAATGGCCTTGCCCTATCTTGTTTTGCAAAACAACGTTAACTTCGCAGGGATAAAACATGTTGTTTTGAGGTTGTCTGGACCTAAAGAACAATGTTGATGTTTGGAACTCCCAACTATACAGCACAACCAGGCTATGCTACAGTGTGTCAGTTAGTGGGGGAGTAAAAATTCATGACAATATATTAAAGGCATTAGGGACTGAATCTCTTATTTGAAAGAGTATGATGATAATGGTCTTAACAGTGTTGAGCTAATGAAAGCTCATAAAAACAGACAAACTTGAGGAAAACGAGATATTTTGGAAACAATATTAGTGTTGTAATTGGCTTAAAAGTGGAGACAAGAATAGCCACTATGTTTACTCTGGCATCTCAAAGAAGAAGAATGAATAATCTATACACAATTCATCCGATGAGTGGATTTCTAACCTAGATGACATGGTACAAGTAGCTCTTTTCTATTTCTCTGATTTATTTACTTCTAATGGTTCTATGGTGGATCATAATTTCAGACATTTTCACCAAGAGAATGATGTATGAGCAGAATTCTAAAGTTACTAATAGGGGTGAGCAAAACCGAACAAAAATTATAAATTTGGTTCGGTTTGTTTGGTTTTTCGGTTCGATTTTAATTTTTAAAAATCAAAATTATTTCATTTCGGTTCGTTTTGAAAAAAAATATCGGTTTCAAACCGAATTGAACCGAAATTTTATTAATATATAATAAAATTAATATCATTTATAATTTTTAAAAAATTATTAGGATAAATTACTAATATTTGTATTACATTTCTATTTAATGTCTTGATAATTTAATAAATAATAATATTTGGACATAAAATTTATAATTTTTATTTAGATATTACATAATTATATAAAAAAAATATTAGTATAAAAAATATTTCGAGTTTTCGGTTCGGTTCGGTGCATATTAAATTTCTATTTGGTTCGGTTTGTTAAAATATTAAAATTTTAATTTTTTATTTATTCGTTCGATTTGATTTTGAACCGAATCGACTGAATGCTCACCTCTAATTACAGAGCCTTTTTATGTTATTGAAACTTTAATAGCACTCACGCAAATGGATGCTAGTAAGGCTTCGGGCTCGAATGAGCTCCCTAGGCTATTTTACTCGACTTACTAGGATGTTGCTAGGCAAGAGGTGACAACAAGTTTGGATGTTTTGAATTGAAGATCACTTCCACTAAAGTTTAACCACACAGAATTAGTGCTTATTGCAAAGGTTAAAAATCCATCAAGAATGATAGAGCTTGTCCCCATCAGCATGTGCAATGTTATTTACAAAATCTGTTTGAAGGCCATGGTGAATTGGATGAAAAAGGTCTTACCTAGATTAGTTGTTGATAATCAGAGCACTTTCATGCCATCAAGATCGATGACACGTAATATTTTGTTAGACACTGAAGCTCTCTCCAATTTATGAAGATTAATTCTGCTGGTTGTCGAGGAATGACGACTGCGAAACTTGATATGACAAAAGCTTATGACCGACTTGAAATGCAATTTATTCCTTTTGTGATGGGAGCAATGTTAGCAGTATATGCCTTAGAGCTTACACTCAACATGTGAATATAAACGAAAACTTTACTGGGTTTAGTATATATGTTTTTTAAGTGGATATATTCCTAGTATCGAATGTATATATATCCCTTAAGTATTCTGTAGGGAATCTATTCTCAAAGAGTTTGAGAATATGAATTACAAATTGCCCTTTTAACAGATGCTTTAAAGGTTGTTCATGGTCATAGGATTATTGGTAGGGAGACCATTAATTCGGAAGACCATCA
>CAOJBK010340523.1:0-12399 GCA_948294925.1 Codiaeum variegatum | reverse complement strand
TAGTCAAATCAACAGTTTCTCAGCCTACTAATCCAATTTCTGCAAGACCTAAAACACTCATTATACAAACTTATTCTCGGAGACTAAAAGCTTCATATCCTGTACCTGCTCCTTCGTCGTCAGATCCAGTCTCCAATTATTTTGCACCAGAACTAAAACCAATTTCCAGATATGATCTTCTCATTGCAATTTGTAAAGAAAAATGTAAGTGTACTTATCACGTGTCCTTATTTGAGTCATACAAACATTTGACTCCCTCATCATACTCTTTTATTGTGTCTCTTGATTCTATTTCTATCCCTAAAACTATTTATAAGGAACTATCTCATTCTGGGTGACGTGATGCTATAATTAAGGAGATGAATGCTCTAAAGCATAATGGTACATGGAATCTAGTAAATTTAACCAAGAAGAAGAAAGCAATTGGTTATAAGTGGGTGTTTGCAATGAAACTTAATCCTGATTGATATGTTGCTAGGTTGAAAGCTCGCCTTGTTGCAAAAGGTTATGCTTAGACTTATGAGATTGATTACTCTGACACTCTTTCTCCTTTGTTAAACTTACTACTATCAGGTTATTCATCTTTATGGCAGCTACCTATAACTGGACTTTGCATCAGTTAGACATTAAGAATGCATTCCTTCATGACGATCTCCAAGAAGAAGTTTATATGGAGCAACCATCTGGTCTTGTTGTTCAGGGAGAGAAATGAAAGGTTTGTCATCTTCGAAAATCCTTGAATGACTTGAAACAGAGTCCTCAAGCATGGTTTGAAAATTTTAGTAAAGCTGGTGAAAAGTTTGGCATGAGAAAAGTAAGTCAAATCACTCTGTTTTTTACAAGAAATCTGTTACTGGAATTATTTTGCTGGTTGTCTATGTAAAAGATATTGTCATTACTGACAATGACACTGAAAGCATTACATCTATTAAATCTTTTCTTCATAATCAATTTCATACAAAAAAATTAAGAGTCTTGGAATATTTTCTGGGTATTGAGGTTTCAAGAAATGAATCTTTGTGATTCAAAGAAAGTATGTTCTTGACTTATTATCAGAGATAGAATAGTTAGGGGCTAAGCCATGTAGCACCCCAATGGCTCCTAATTTACAACTTAACAAAAATGGTGAATTATTTGAAAATCCTTAGAGATACAGGAGATTGGTTGGGAAGCTAAATTATCTCACTGTAATTCGTCCAGATATTGCCTATTCAGTAAGTGTAGTAAGTCGATACATGTCTTCTCCAACAGTTGTTCACTGGAGAGCTGGAGAGCTGTAGAGCAAATTTTGTACTACTTAAATGGTGCACCTGGCAGAGGAATCTTTTATGACAATCATGCTCATATTATGATTGAATGCTTTACAGATATCGATTGGGCATGGTCCAAGGAAGATCGAAGATCAACTTCAAACTATTGTGTCTTTATTGGAGAAAATTTTATTTCATGGAAAAGTAGGAAGCAAAATGTTGTTTCTCGTTCTAGCGCAGAATTAGAATACAGGGTCATGACTAAGTTCGTATGTGAAATAATGTGGATTCATCAGCTTCTCACCGAAGTAGCTCTTAAGGTTTCATTACCAGTCAAATTATGGTGTGACAGCCAGGCATCACTTCACGTTACTTTAAATCCAGTCTTTCGTGAACGAACAAAGCACATTAAGATTGACTGCCACTTTATTCGAGAGAAAATTCAGCAACGCTTGATCTCTAGAGGATATGTGAAAACTGAAGACCGATTGGGAGACATTTTCACGAAAGCTCTAAATGGTGTCAAAATTAATTATATTTGTAACAAGTTCGGCATGATTAATATCTTTGCTCCAGTTTGAGAGAGAGTATTACAGACTTTACATGTTAAATTAGAAAAGTATATAAAATCCCTTATTCGTACGGCCGGAGGTGATACAAGAGACTTCCCTATCACGATCAAATAACATCAATGATTAGCTTTAAACTCTTATCTTCTCACTATTATTATGGATGAATTGACAAAAGACATACATGAGAACATCCATTGGTATATGATGTTTGCGGATAATATAATGCTCATAGATGAGACCCAGGAAGGAATTGAGGAGAAGCCAGAGCAATGGAGAAGTGCATTGGAGACAAAAGGTGATAACTAGCAAATTATACATTATTTTCTCTCATATTCTTGATGATTTTACTTATTAAATTGAATTTAATGTGTTCTAGTGTTTTTCAGTCATTTCTAAGCAATCAATTGGATTCTCGAGCTAAGAGAAACTATATCGAAGTCCGGGCTTAAAAAACGAAGAAAATACGTGAAAACGGAACGAAAATGGAGAAACGGTAGCTTCTCATAGGCTCCGTCATGGGCCATGACGACGCTCGTGAGAGCTCACTGTCTATGTTGTGAAAATCTGACTAGTTTAAACCTATATCGGTACTTTGAGCATAACTCGGGCTACAGAACTTCAATTGAGATGATTCAGGTACCGTTGAAAATATAAGAGAAAGATCTACAACTTTAAAGAAAACCACAAAGTCTAATTTTTTCATTTGGATATCCAAAATTTGCTCGAAAGCCATATGTCTGTATCTAGTCACGACCGCTGGCATGGGCCATGACAAAGAGAAGGTAGATTGTGAGAGCAAGTCTGAAGAGGGCATGAGAAGCATTAGCTTCTCACGGTCCCCGTCACGGGCCGTGAGAGCTTACTGCCTCATGATTTCAAGGGAAAATGCGAAGGAGGCTGTCACAGGTGGCTCTCACGGCCCGTGCCCTTGCCTGTGATAGCACTCTGTTCCTATAAATCACACAAATTTGAAGAAAAAAGTCTTCTTTGATTTATATTGTGAATTTTTCATCTTCAATTGCATGCTTGTGGATGAGTGTTGTTGCCTATTCTTTGCTAAAGATAGAAAGTTAGGTTTTAGAACACTCAAAATCAATTAGGTTTGCTATGTTTTCTTAGAATTTATATTCTATTTCACTTATTTTTAATGTTGTTCCTACTTGATTGGTTGTGAAAAGAGATTTTCAACCTTTACTTAGGAATTAGGGTTACTTACCTTTTGTGTGAAAATCTACTTGTTAATTGCCTTAAATTTTCATTGAGCTGTTGATTGTATATGAAATACATTCAAATATGAATCGAAATCTAAGTAGATGCTCTATTCCTTGTTTGTCTCATCCTTAATCTTACATGTTCTTGAATTGAACTTTTAAGGAACTAATTGATGATTAGAATTTTAATTTTCAGTTCTAAAACAAATCTTAATTGTGAACTAGACAGCAGTTTAAATTTGAGCTAGTGCTTGCGTCGATGTCTCTGTGGATCGATCTCGTTACTGCTATACTACCCAAACGATAAGTACACTTGCCTAAAGCCAGAGTAGAATTAGTCATCGAGCATTATAAATTTTAAAACCCTTGGTATTAGAAGGAAGAAGACTGAGTATATGCATTATAAATTTAGTGAATATAGTAGGAAAGAGCAGAAGGATATGTGTTTAGAAAGCGTTATCATATCTAAAAGTATACGTTTCAAATACTTAAGATCTATCTTATAAAAAGATGGAGGTTGTGAGAAGGATATTGGTAATCGGATCACAGTGGAGTGGATGAAATGGAGAGTACTTCTGGAGTATTATGTGATCGAAAGATTCCACATAAACTAAAAGGATAATTTTATCACACTGCAATATGACCCACTATGATGTACGAGAGTAAATATTAGGCTATAAAAGCACAACAAGTCTCTAAACTTAGTGTGCCATAAATGAGGATGCTAAGATAGATGTACAATCACACTAGAATGGATAGAGTCCGTAATGAGTATATCAGTGATAAAGTCGGATTTGCGTCTATAAAGGACAAGTTGAGAGGAGAGAGATTAAAATGGTTCGGGTATGTGCAGCGCAGATCCTTAGATGCACCAGTTAGAAAATTAGAGCACTTTCAAGTAAATGTGAGTAAAAAAGGGAAAGGTAGACCTAAGCTAACTTGAAGTAAAGTCATTCAACATTATCTTGAGTTCTTAAACATTTCTGATAATATGGTTCACGATTGACCCGAATGGAAAAAACAAATCTATATAGCCGACCCCAATTACCTTAAGATTAAAGTTTTGTTGAGTTGAGTTGAGTTGAGAATTCATAGGGATTAATAGGCAAATCATAGGTTTAATTACTGCTTAATTTTCTCTCATTCTTTCTTAGAATAGGTTGCCTATACTTGTATAAATATCTCCCATTCATTCTGAAAATAACTTAACAATTACATCCTAATTTAGTATGTGTAACAAAAAAGGATTATTATTGATATCAAATCTAAATGCTTATTAACTTCAGGCCTTAAATTTTCACTTGTAAATTGGTATGATGAACCAATTAATGACATAAATGCAAACCATTTGAAAAAAAAAATGAATACAAACCTGTTCACTGTGTCCTTGAGGAAAATAATACACAAGACTTCCCACTTGAGGCACGGAAACAAGTGGACCAGCACATGCATACCATAACTCTGAATTTATAGTCTTGCGAGCCCCTGAAATTAATCAAACTCTAAGCAAAAGACAAGCATTTTTGAACCCTTTAGAGGACACACTTCTGAATTTTAAGGCATGGTAAAAAAAAATAAAAATTGAAACTTTATGAGATAATTTCAAACCATGAACATGGAAAAGCCATATTTATTAAAAGTTAACAAAAAGGTAATAAGGAATTTAGTGAAAATGCATCAAACTAAATTTCAGGCATGGTTAAAAAATAGATAAAGATTGAAACTTTACTAAGTAATTTCAAAGAATGATTAAAGAAAAGCCAAATTTATTAGAAGAAAACAAAAGTGTAATGAGAAATTTAGTGAAAATGTAACAAACTAAATTTCAGGCATGATTAAAGAAAATATAAAAATTGAAACTTTCCTAATTGCAAACTATGATTAAAGAAAAGCCAAATTTATTCGAAGAAAACAAAAGGGTAATGAGAAAATTTAGTGAAAATGTAAAAAAATACATATAAAGATTGAAACTTTACTAAGTAATTTGAAATCAAGATCAAAGAAAAACCAAATTTATTAGAAGAAAACAAAAGGGTAATAAGAAAATTTAGTGAAAATGTAACAAACCAGAATGGTCTTGAATTTCTTTTAACAACTTCATTTCTTCAAGTAGATTGGTATGTGTTCCATTAACCAAGCCACCACTACCACTACTTGCTTTTAATTTTTCTTCGATAGAACCCATCATTATGTGCTTCAACACACACTTTACTGTAACAAAGAACAAAAACCCATCTTCAAAAAATCCCAAAACCCAGCTAGTGAAATCAGATATGAGTTTTCTCCATAAAAGGGGAAAAAGAGAAGAAAGTTGATGAAAACATGTCGTAAGAAGAAGAAGAAGAAGAGAATCTAAAAATGAAGCCAAAAAGACAGATTAGACATAAAAGGTGAAGCCTTTTGCTTTTTCAGAAAGACAAAACTAAAGAACAAAACCTGCAAAAAGTGAATTTTAGAGAAATCTGTTTTTTAGAGAGCCTTGACGCAATAAGAATCAAAACCCATCATTTTGCAACAAAGCACGCGAACCATAGCATGAAAGTGGGGTCTCACACACTTTCTCTCTCTAAAAACTTTTTCTCTCTAGCCATGGCTCTGTGTTATTATCAAGTTCTTGTTTTTATCTTCCCTAAAGACACTGACTTTTCAATGGAAAAAAAAAAACCTTCATCGTCATCATCACCATCACCATCACCATCAACACTCTCCAATTTTTTTTTGGGTCTCTGAAAATGTGTATTTGGCTGAAAGTATAGCGAGTGTGTTGTAAGTTCTTATCCTACGCACACTCTTTCTGTATATAGCAATTTCGTTGCAGCTTTAAACTATTGAAAAAGAAAAATACTAATTTCAAAAAAAAAATGTTAATATTAAACTAAAAAGCAGAGAGCTTTAACAAAACTATTAGAACACGAAAACCGTACAAAGCTACAGAGGGAGACAGTAGGTGAGTTTAGTGACTCAGTTGAGTGAGTGAGTTTTGTAGGAAAAGAAACAAGATCGTCAAGGTGGCGCATTTTAGCACGTGGATTACGAGGATTTGCAGAAGAAAAAATTATTATACATATATTTTTTAATTTAATTTAATTGTTTATTTATTTATATACATAGTCTATGGCTTTCGCTTTTTGTCTTTTGGATTTTTTCACTTTTCTCGATGTTGTGCTTTTTGCTTTAGCTTTCGGATTTCACCTGCTATTGTGGCAATTTTTGTTTTATTTTATTGTTTAAATTATATTTTAATCTTAAATTTTGACTTAAAAATATTTATATCACCTCTGTTTTCAACAAAAATAAAAATTAAAATTAAGATCAAATGTAAATTGTATACCAATAAAATAATAATTTTATTTATTATATAAATTTTCATACATTACAGGAGTAAAAGAAAATTTTTATTTATTAAGGTAAATTTGTTTCTAAAAACTTCATTACTAATTTATAAAATTAACTAATATATTTTTATATTTTAAATTATTAATATATTTTTAAAGTTTTTTTATTAAAAAATTTATAAAATTATAATAATTTTTTATATTGTGAGAATTTGTGGATGGATAGTAATGTTTAGATTCATACATAATTAAGTTATTAGTTAAGTCAAACTCATTGGACTAGAGAGTATGACAATTTGAACATCGTATGACTTAGGTGCTCATTGTCGTTATCGATACACAATGTATCTCATACTCACATCTCATGTTTTATAATGACATTAAGAAAATAAGTTCGGAAACATATTTTCAAAATTCATTGTTCCAATAGAAAACATTAACTTAATAATTAGTTTGAAAGATATTTGGCCTTATTAATTAGTCTCACTATTAATTAATTAATTTTACATGCATCTCATGTTTAATATATATCTCCTACATATCTCATAAAATGGACAATCAATAAATATAAACGTGATCATTGACTTATAGTCTCATTTTCTAGCCACAAAGAATGAGTTAGGTTGATTAAGTTGTCAAATTACAAGTACAAATTACTATCATAGTCTTCATGCTCTCATTAGGTATCTTCATGGATTGAACCCTTATCTTACTTTTGCATCTTCACAACTCTTGTGTATATAACGTATCCTTGGCATACCAATGCAATATTACAAAATAAGAAAGCTCACAAGCTCAATGAATTTGAATAAATCTAATCCAGTAATTAACACTTAATTATAAACCTATATATAATAAAAGAATATTACATATCTCATAAATTCATTCATTATGTTAAAAGTCTATGATCTTCCATACATACCATGATAAACACATAACAACAATGTATAACACTTATATATTATCTATGTGTTTAGTTTTTAAAAAAAATTTGGAACACTTCTAATCATTTTGAATATCTCATATTCACTACAAAATCCAATTATGTTCATTAGAAACAATGCTTGAAAACCTAGAAAAAGATCTCAAACACTTTAGAGCTCGACCATTCTCATGGGCATGCAAAACTCAACACTCATGGGTGGTGCCACGACCCTTGACACTGATTATGAGAGACATTTTCTAGTAACTTTTCAAGCATTGTGCACCTAACAAACACAACCATAGTGTTGCACAATTAATTGGGTGGTTCTGATACCACTTGAATGGTGAATATGGAGTCGCGCAGCATAAACAAAAAAAAATTCATAATTTTTTCAGCAATTTTTTAAGCATTTTGCACATAACAAACACAACACAACCATGGTTTTGCACAATTAATTGAGTGACTCTGATACCACTTAAAGGGCAAATACGAAGTCGCGCAGTGGAAGCATAAAACTTTTCCAGATTTTTTCTAGCAATTTTTTATTTTTTTTGTAAAAATCTGATGTTACTCGGTTTTTTATTTGCAAAAATTTTATGAAACATTTACCATGCCAAAACACTTTTGACATGGTTGGATTTAGATATTTATTAAATTATTTAACAAAATACTAAACCCAAACATGGACTCATATTCAACATTAAGGATCTTTTCAATTATTGTGCAAAACTAAATAGAAATAAAGAAGGGTTAGAACGTATGATATACCTCAACTCTCTCATTCGTTTAGCTCCCCAAGTGTGAAGCCTCTAGTTTGACTCACACCAAAGCTATCCATTGGCTTGTGTCTCCTTTCCTCCTTGAAGAAACTTGAACCCTCTCTTAGTTGCCCAATTTGTTGGTTCTTGCTTCTTGCTTGAGAATTTGAGACTTTAGGGATTGTGTTTGGACTTTGGTTGAAAACACACTTGAAAATTTGAACTTTCTCTTACTAGTTCTTGAGAGCTTCTCTCTAACTTCTTGAAGAAAAAGATAAATAGTGAAGAAATTTCGAAGTATTTTTTTTCTTTCCAAGTGTGGTCGGCCAATATTGATAAAAGCCTACTAATTTTACTTGATCCTTTCCACCAAACTTTCTTAAATTAATTAAGAAATAGTAAGTCAAAGATGATGGCTTCTTATTCCATCGTCCTTTGACTTATTTGACTAAAGTAATAACCAATTAATCAAAGTGATTAGGATAAGTAATTTGTATGAATCATCTTTGCCTATAATTAATCACATCTCATGTAAATTAATTATTACCAACCATAGTTCATATCAGTTTATTCATGCCCATTTGTATCTAATACAAACAATGACATAATTGAATAAATCTCATAATGAATTAGACTTCAAGATATTCTAGGATCTTTGTAAATTTAATTACAAGTCTAACTCAATGTAAGTTAATAATTAATTAAACTCTTTAATCAATTATCAACATGGTTAAATACCAAGCCAAATGATACATTTTATAGTGTGTGACTTGCTAGGTTCATGTTCTAATCAGTAATAGAATAAATAAAACTCTTTTCCTCACACCAAGTATGTAATCCATAGTTCATACTTAGTCTTATAAATCGTGAGTGATGTCTAGCATAACATATCACGACTACTTAATTAGAAATGAATGTTGGTGATAAATCCTTGACATTTTATGGACCTCTTTATTATAATTATCATGTAATTAAATCCCTTCATCACGGATTCTCGATCTCAGCTAGGGTCATAGAAGAAGTCAAACCGTATGTGCTAGATCATATGACTTCTATCCGATATGAGTTATCGATAAACCAGTTCCAACTATAAACTCTTTCAAATGAACCTTATCCACCCTGGTCAGAGATTTTCATATCAAGGACAACCAGAAGTCATAGGATTCCTTCCTTGGTTACCCAAGTTAATTAATTCTTTCTTGGTTAAATACTTATCCCAACATATCATTGATTATGGCCACCACATGCCATATACTAATATGTAACTAGCATCGGTATGTAAGCAATAACAAACCATAACCACCAATATGTTAGATAACATGTCACCTCAAGTCTAAGGATTATATGCATAATTACAATCTAGATGATCAGACATTGACTAGTGGATAAAATTCATGCGTCTATCATTGAATATCACTGTTCGACACGTGTTGTCACGAGATCACATGTCTGTAGTGTGAGACTCACTACCTCCATATCAGCAAGTATCTCATACTTGTCATGGATGACAATAGAGGTGATGGTCTCTCCGGATTAACGACATTCCTACCAATAATCCTATGACCGTGAACTATCTTTAAAGTCTATGATAAAAAGAATCTGTCTCCAAATTCACAAACTCTTTAAGAATAAATTCTCTTACATAAGACTTAAGGAACATATATATGTAATATACTGAAATGAAACTAATCATTAAACGAAAACATATATATCACTAGCCATTAATGGTTAAAGATTACAAAAATATATATAAAGTACAGACTCTAGGGCATACACTGCTGACAGTGGGGCTCCAAAACCTCTATGAGATGAGGCACTAAGCCCATCTTAACTGGCCAAAGATCCTCACAAGGGGGCACTAAGACCTCTAGAGATGAGGTATTAAGTCCAGCCTTGACTGGCGAAGGACCCTCCCAAGGGGGGCACTAAAACCTCTATGAAATGAGACACTAAGTCAAGCCTTAACTGGAAAAAGACCCTCAGGGGGGGCATCGAAGCCTAGCCTTGACTGGTGAAAGTCCCTATAAGGGGGACACCTAAGTCCAGCCTTGATTGGCAAAAGTCCCTCAAAGAGGAGCACCTGAGCGCAACCTTGACTGACAAAAGACCCTCCAAATGGGGTACCTAAGTTTAGCCTTGACTGATAAAAGATTCTTCAAGAGAGGCACCTAAGTCCAGCCTTAACTGGTCAAAGACCCTCCAAAGGGGGGCACCTAAACCTAGCCTTGACTGGCGAAATACTCTCCAAGGAGGGCACTAGGACCTCTAGAAATGCACTAAGTCCATCCTTGACTGGCCAAAAACTCTCCAAATGGGGCACCTAAGTCGACTTAATAGGCAAACAACAATACAAAAGAAGCACTAAGACAAATGAGTAAAGATGCTAAAAATTACTCAAAGAGAAAAAGGTCTCATAGGTAAGGTCCTATAAGCTAAATAAGCTAAGACTAGAGTTGTCAAGCAAGAGCTGAACTATAGCACTTCCAGAAGCCTAAGATATATACCAACTAAAGGCAAAGGAAGGAAAAATCTCACATAGTATAGATAAAAGAAATATGAATTTCATTAAATCAAAGAATCTTAATACAAGCGATTATAATCCATAACAAAGGTTACAATTATAAGAAATTACAACAAATCTACAACAAGGTACAAATAAATGTACAACTTGATAGTACAAGCCTTAAGGAGGAGGAATCCTTGAAGAGCTAGCCTCTTGGTTTGAAGCCTAGATTAGAGTACTAATGGGAATTCGATTCTCAAAATTCGATCTCGATTGGCAGGATGCAAATGCTTGAAGAGGACTCTTGGATTTGTCATAAGGAGAGTACATTCTATTAAGAAATGAGAGATCAGGAGCATCCATTCCATTAAGATATTTTTGAAGCTAGATATTTGGTATAACTCCCTTCGGTGGTAGAGGATTGAAGTGGGCCATTGCCTCAGGAAACTTCTCAAAGATGGATGTTAATGCCCTATTGTACCACTTTATCCTCATATGGACTACCTCGACATTATGTCATCCCTTGAAGATGCAGGACTCGATGAATTTTTCAACCTCCCCACTAAGAAGTTGTGGCAACTTATCTACTAAGGCCTCCATCTTCTTGATGTAGATGCCAGCAGCCTTACTCGAGTTTCAAGCCTCGCTAGCCACTTTCTGCAAAAGCTCATCGAGATTTGCATTCGCAACCTCTAGGCCTTCAATTTTATGCCTCGTGAATGCATTGGCAGATTACATATCCTTGTACTTCTCCTAGAGGGACTTCAACTCACACGAGCCTTTGAGGCCTTCTTCTCAGCAGACAAGGCCTCATCCTTTTCTTTAAGAGCTTTCTGAAGCATGGCCACTTGCTTTTCCAATGTTTCATTTGAGGCTCATTTGGCTCCTAATTCACCCACTAGCTCATTAAACTGGGCAGCAACCTCCTACAAATGAAGGATATAGTGAGAAAAAATAGACAAAACAGTTAAAAAAAGGAAAAGAAGGAATAAACCTTCAATGCATATGAAGTTTGATCCTTAGGGATGACCAAGATTGGGAGACCTAAAGAACCATCCCTCGTAAATAGAGCCAAAGCACCCTCATCCAGCTCAATAAATTTATTCCCTCTGTAGGCATAAGGGATTAGGAGGGTCTCACCATAAATATCTATGTACACCCTTCTACCTACGTTAGGAACTTTAGCTGCCTTATCAACATTTGCAACCCCTTCCTCCCCAGCAACAGCATGCACAATTGGAGTGAGGCCAGCCCCTTTGTCTAGTCCACCAGGTTCTGATGTTGCTTCAATGATCATGAGGTCCATGGATTGCTCCACCTCGCGAACTTTAGCAACTGATTAAGCAGCTTTGAGAGGTTGTACAAATGCAATAAGAGACTTCAAAGCCCCTGTACCTCCCTAGGTCTCCATCTGTTTCCTCAATAGTGAAGGCTTAGCCCCGAGAAGAACTGAAGTTGATTAAGCACTTGTTCCAGCCCCACTAACTGGAACAGCTGGAACGTTACTTGCAAATGAAACCACAACAAAATGAATAAAAATAATAAAGCAGAATGGATGATGGAAGAAATACGAAGCCTTCTTTATACCTTGAGGGAGCTTTTCAGAAAAAGGCTCAAATGGAGAAGCCTAAGTCAGCACCTAAAAAAAAAATTTTGCAGCCTCGAATTAGCCATGCTCTTGGGCTACTAGTGCGTATTCTACCTCTGATGGGCACCTATGAGCATTTTAAGTTTCCTTCCTTCAAGTACTGTAATTGGGTCTCTGAAAGGAATAGTAGCCACTTCAACAGGCTCAACGACGCTATTTGACCCCATTTTTCAAATAAGGGGCGCATCAGGAGACTC
>CAOJBK010338688.1:0-10979 GCA_948294925.1 Codiaeum variegatum | reverse complement strand
AAATGTAGAAAATACATAGGCAGCTCTTAACACTTAAATGTGAGAATCAATGGTTATATATCAATCTTCTCTAGCAACATTCCCTTTATGATCAATTTTCTTTTTCATTTTAACCAACTTGGTCCAATTAAGCATGTAGTTAGATTTGAAATCAATTGCAAGAATCTTGAACTACATATACCAATCCTTTTCACAATCTAAATATTTAAAAATTCAATTCTTCAAAAGGTTTTATATCCTATATGTAAATTTGGCTCATATTATATTTCTTTGACAACCTTCATATTAAAGGGAAAATAATTGTTTGAACATGTCAATTAAGAAGAGCAACATGAAAGAGAACAATAAAAATAAATTCACATCCATCTATAGAATTAGGTAACTGTATTAATTCAAAGCAAAACAAACCTCTACATTCCAACATAGTGAAATCCCCTGGGTTAGTAAACTTGAAGGCCACCACATACTCATTTTAGTGCCATCAGTTCATCAACCTGTCATTAGAATATTATGCAAAATTTAAATACCATGATCACAACTAACAACATTATTCAACTATAAGAAGTTCTATTATGAATTTCAACAAATGATTATTCAACTATTACCTGCAGTTCTCCAGCTAACAGAATCTCACCTTGTCAAGGCATTTGCACATTTAGGCAGTTATCGATCATCACACATTTCTTCGTCTAGTTTTGAACATAGGGGAAAAGTTTTTTTTTTTAAAAAAAAAAAGGGAGAGGGGAAAACAGACGACGCCGTTTTTCATAGGCTTTGACTGAATAAGCTGGCCACACACAAAGTCAGCATTGCCCCTCACTTGAATTTTTCTTGGATATTACATTTTATTTTATAAAAGAATTAATGTGTTTTTATCATTTTATTTTCAATTTAATTGTCAATTCGAGTAGTTTTAGGAAGCAGCTGCAAGTACTCCTATACAAAATTTCAAGTTTTTGCCAGTTGATGCATATATTTTATTTTATATAATTAATTACTTTTTACTTGATCTTTCATTCAATTAATCATACATTTTTTTCTTTCTTTCTAAAATAAGCTATTGCACATAAAATTTTAAGTTTTTGCCAATTAATACATATATTTTATTTTTTTTATAATTAACTATTTTTTATTTATCTTTTTATTCAATTAATTATCTGTTATATTTTATTTTTTTCCTTTATATATATATATATATATATTTATATATATTGACATTGTCTATATTTTAATATCTATACATCATGATATATATTTATTTTCTCTTATAAGAATCATTGACAATAATCAAAATCCCTTAATTTGTCCTTTGACATATTTTTTTATTGTCATATTTGTAATATATTACATTTTATTTTATAAAAGAATTAATGTGTTTTATCATTTTGTTTTCAATTTAATTGTCAACAATTAATCTTGTGTAAAATGTAACTAAACTACAAATAATTTTAAGAAAGAAATAATTAAAATTTATAATCTAGCCTAGAGTCACTGAGATTTTTTTATTACACCACATGTAATTTTATTTGTCCCTCAATCAAAATATAAAAGTGATAAATTCAATGTCTAACAACTTTTGATCTCCGGATTTGAATTGGACTAGATTAAGATTCCAACATAATGAACAAAAGTAAGCTAAAAGGATCAGACTTGTTGCTTGGCAATGGCCCTCCGACGCTCCAGTCAGTAACGAACTTGAGTCCCTTAGACTCCTTAGAATCCTTAGAAAAAAATAAGATCTATGAGTATTTTAGAGCTAATTTCACACACCTGAAAAAATATGTTAGCACTGGATATTTATAGTAATCTTCTAAGCCATGTGTCATGTTGTAAAAGGACCAAGTGGAAGCTTTTGCGCAAAGCAATACATGATCTCATCACGAATGGATAACATCTGTCAAGACTGGACATTTGACATGTGTCATGAGGAAAGTGTCTGAAGAGTATCTTCGAGATATACCTTCGATATGTCTTCTAGCGAGGCCACAGGTCGAAGAGGACCGTGTCATGGGCCTGAACCCTTTTCTTTTGGTTTCTCTGACGTTTTTAGACACAAATTCATTAGGTCTATTTTCAATGACCCGTAAAAAAAAAAACATTTGATAATATATTTAAACTTCAAGCCGCTAGTATATATTATTTATATGCAGCATGAGTAAGAAAGTGGGAGAAAGCAATCAACCTAAACTCTTTTTTTTCCTCTTTTAATTTGAATTGATGTAGTCTTTGTTATGTGCCGGTCTTGTAGAGTTATTCATGGACTGTGTCCCATACCTACTCTATTTAAACTAGAATTTCTTTACCCTATCATTTGCAATAGAAAATCAATGTTCAAAGTAATTGTCATAATTTGAAATTATTAACTAATGTCTTGTCACTTACATCAAAAGAATTAATCAAATATTCAAACAACTTGCAGTGAATTCCTATATAAATAAGTAAAAAAATTTTAAAAACTGCAAGTTAAAAAAAAAAATTGAAGTTACTAGAAAGCTTAGCCTGAAAAATTTTTTTCAAGATTTGATCTCAAAAATTTTGTCAAAATTATATGTTTTTGCTTCAAACAAAAGGTGGAATAAAATGCAGATAAGAAGTTCTAGTTATTTGGGCAAAGGCTCTCCAACATCACAAGATCAAGTGCCATGTCTGTGAAACCAAAGATACCACCATAATTTTATAAACCAAGAGATTAATACCCAGTATTGGTGCTAGTTTAGAGGGCTGGACAAAATCAAAAGCATAAAATTTTTCAAAAGATTGACCTATGCAGGAGAAAAGTATTGAAAAATAGTTGTGCGAATCTAGGATAATCTAATTAACCAAGAAAAGCGCATTCCAATTTCATATATGCTGTTTTATAATCTTACACAGGAAAGTAATGATGTATATTCTCAACGGAAAAAGATGGTGTCTTGAATATTGGTTCATATGAGTTTAATAAAGAGATATTGGTCCCAAGCCCAAGAAATGGTTAAAATGGGTTGAAAATAGTCCAATTAACGAGATATCCATTATTATAACTCAAGTCAAGATAGAAAAGTAAAGTCCATTAAGGGTCCATCTTTCAACGACGAAAAGGCCTTCGTCTGTCAAGTAAACTATATTTGGGGGATATTCGTAGTGACACGTATCACTCTTCTAAGAGGAGACTAATGTCCTGTCTCATCCATTTCTGAATGTTATAGGAACACTTGTCCACTTTGAGAATCTAATTAAAATTATAAATATCTCATTTTGGCACACATATCAAGGTATATTCCACTACCCTAAACTCTCATAAAATCCTAATTCAATATTTCTAAGAGCTCCAATGAGCTTTAAGGCATTGTGAAGTCCCAAATATTGACTTGATCGTCGAAGGGATTTTGGCCTGACCCTCTATCTTATGTTTGATCCTTGTACTGGCACATCACAAGCTCACAAGCCCATTGCATTGCGAGAGATCAGAAGATTAGTGAGTCTAGACTTATCAAATTGGCGCCATCTGTGGAGAACTGATAACAAATCTTTTTTAATTTCAAGCGTATTCATTTTTCCCTTCTTCCTTTAAGGATAGTCATATTGGCTTTCTTTTTATATTTAAAAATCAAAAGCTTGCATAACTCTAAGGTGTAGTTATGGATGAAATACCTGAAAATAGAAATAATGCCGCCAATATTCCTTCCACCAACAACCCAACAGGCAATGTCACACCGGAAACTCTACCTACAAACACCTTCACTACTCCTAACTTAGCCTCATACCTCCAAACCTTGGTTGATTTCATGAGACAAACACAACGAAACATTAGTTTTGCCATACTTTCACCCCAAGCCTCAACCAATGTACCTTCAGAGCTTGCTCCAACTTTATAGAATGTCCTGAGCATGCTGACTTCTTTATTGTAGCTCTTACAAAACTAGATCCCAACTAGGCAACATATAAATGAAGCTATAGGAATAGGCCAAGGAAACAGAGAGAGCAAGACTATTTGTAAACCCTGCATGATAAGGACGGAATAAACCATAAGTCATGACCATTAGATTAAGGTTCGAAATAGGAGCAGTGTGGGGTAATAATGAAGACCCAATGGATAGAGAAGATGAAGGAGAAGGTAGAGATGAAGGAGGAAGAAGGGTGTTGGGGTTGTATGCCATAGAGCTTATACTTTGTATATATATATTTGTAATCTTAATCCAACATTGGCACTTAATAAATATGTTTTCATTTAAATGATTTCCTTCATTTTAGTGTTTAACGTATAAATGCTCCATAAGTGCTATGTAAGAGAATCTATTCTTAAAGAGTTTGGGAATATGGAGATAGATTCTTTTTGTTATAAACTTAAAGTAAGTTCACAGTCATAGGATTATTGGTAGGAATGTCATTAATCCAGAGAGATCGTCACCTTTGTTGTCATCCATGACAAGTATGAGATACTTGTTGGAATGGCGATAGTAAGTCTCATACTACACACATATAATGTCGTGACAACACATGGACACTCATGAGATGAGTAAGTCGAACAGTGTCATTAGATGATAGACACATGGATTTTATCCACTAGTCAATATCTAATCATCTAGATTATAATTGTGGATATAATCCTTAGACTTGAAGTGACATATTATCTAACATATTAGTGGCTATGGTTTGTTACGCTTACATATCAATGATATCCAAGTATTGGTATATGGCATGTGGTGGCCATAATCAACAGTATGTTGAGATAAGTGATCTCAAAGAAATGATTCATTAACTTGGGTAAACAAGGAAGGAATCCTATGACTTTTGGTTGTTCTTGATTCTCAAATCTTTGGCCAAGGTAGTAAAAATTCACTAAAAAGAGTTTCTAGTAAGATCGGTTTATCAAGAATTAGAACAAGATAGAAGTTATATGATCTATAGGGTTTGACTATTCCATAACCCTAGCTGAGATCAAGAATTCGTAATGAAGGGATTTAAGTGTACGATAATTATGATCAAGAGGTCCATGCAATGTTGATGATTTAGTCGTCGATGTTCATTTCTAATTAGGTAGTCGTGATATGTTATGCTAGATGTCACTTATTACTTATGAGACTAAGTATGGATTGTGGATTGCATACTTGGAGGGAAGAAAAGAGTTTTCTTTATCCCATTACTAATTAGAACATGAATCTAGTAAGTCACATACCATAAAGTTATTCCCATGGCTTGGAATTAAATCATATTGATAATTGATTAAAGAGTTTAATTAACTATTAATGGTGATTGAATTAGACTTGTAATTAAATTTATAAAGATGTTAGCATGTCTTGAAGTCTAATTTATAAAGGGATTAATTTAATTATGTCATAGTTTGTATGAGATACTAATGGATATGACTAAATTGATATGGACCAAGGTTAATAACAACTAATTTGCATGAAATGTGATTAATTGTTGGCTAAGATGATTTCTACTAATTACTTGTATTAATCAAGTTGATTAATTGACTACTTTTCTAGTCAAATAAGTCAATTGGATACTAGCACAAGTAACTTTTCTTCTACTAACTTTTTTCTTAATTTAAGGAAGATTAGTTAGAAGAGGTAAGGGTATATATTGGAGGTTTTGTTCATCTTTTTGCCTAAGACAAGAAATCTAGCACTATTCATTATCTTCAACCTTGAGTTTTTTTTTCCTAAGTGTTAGAGAAAGAAACTTGAGTTATATCGAGAGAAAGTACCAAACACCACACCATTTGTAGAGATAGGGAGTTTATCTTTGAAGAAGAGTTCTTCAACCATAAACTCTTCTTCTATAACCTTATGAAGGAGTGTGTGGAGAGTCTTGGTCCAAAAATCCCTAAGAGTCTTAAGTTCTCAACAAAGGAGCAAGAACCAAACATTTAGGAAACCAAGAGAGAAAGTTCAAGCTTCTTGAAGAGGAAGGAGACACAAGCCTTAGGAAAGCTTCAGTGTGAGTCGAGTTAGAGGCTTCGCACTTGAAGAGCTTAACGAAGGAGGGAGTTGAGGTATTTGATACTACAAACTCCCTTCTAAGTTATAATTGTGTTTTTCACAATAATTGGCTAAAAAATCCTTGATTGAGATTATGAGTCCAAACTTAGATTTAAATGTTCATTAAAGAGTTTAATGAATAACTAAATCATCCATGTTAAAAAGAGTTGTAACATGGAAACTTGTTTTACAAAAGTTTTGAAAATAAAAAATTGAGTCATATTGAATTTTCGTTCTTCTGCTTCCGTTGTGCGGTAAGTATTCTTCCTTCAAAGGGGCCAAGGAGAAAGAAGCATGAGTAGAAAAGAAGATAAAGAGAGCTCGAAAGTAACAAGTGAGTCAAGGCCCAATGATGGAGAAAATCGTTCTAGAAGAGAACACGAAGGAAGGAGAGCCTCCCATAGATTTAGATCTCGAAGGAGGGCAGATAGAGAACAAGAGGCCTCTAGCCACCATCCTTAGGATGTGAGAAAAATGTTGAAGTAGTGTATGAAGGGGTTTGAAGGGAAGAAAAAGTCTAGGGACAGAGACCTAGCTATCAAGTTGAAATCTCCATTCATTAGAAGAATAACAGAATAATAGATGCTTAGCAAATTTAAAACCCCCAATATCATAAAGTACACTGGTTCGATATATCCAAAAGCTCACATTTTGAATCATGAAGTTGAGTTGCAAACCAGGAGCAATGAAGGGCTTTGCAGAGCTTTCCAGGGTTCTCTAAATGGGGCAACCACCAAATGGTAGGATTACTCGGAGGAAGAGAGTATAGAGAGTTTTCAACAGTTAGTAGAAAGTTTTAAGAAGAGATTCGCAACAAGCATTCCCATCGAGATGCAAACATAGGCTCTAGAGCTTATTAAATAGTGATTCAACAAATTGTTGAGGGATTTCTTAGCTCGTTTCAATACAGAAACATTGAAAGTAACTCGATTGGACATCCAAGGCAGTTTCATATGTGGCTTCAACATTCTTAAGTCCAAAAGGCATCATGATATAATAGTAGGTCCCCTGATTGATGATAAAGGCTATTTTTTCTTCATTTAGCATGTGCATACATATTTGGTGGTACCTTAATTTTGCATTAAAAAATGAGTACAATTCATGGCCAGTACTAGAATCCACAAATTGGTCAAGATAATTAACCTTAGGATGTGCCTGACTAAGATATGTAAAGTCCACACACATTCTGTATGTCCCATTAGATTTCTTGACCAGAACAATGTTCACTAACCATTATGGGTATTGAACTTATCTGATTACCTATGCCTGTATAAGCTTTTGTATCTCTTCTGCTATGGTGATCTGTTTTTTTTTTTGTGAATGCTTCCTCTTCTTCTAAATAATCGACTTGATAGAGGGATCAATATTAAGATTTTGGGTGATGATGGACCGATTTACTCCCACCAAATCTTCTATGCTCCAGGCAAAGTTGTCAGGTTGTTCCTTCAAAATTTTTTCTTATACCATATTTTTATGAATTCATCCATTTCTCTTCATATCTGAATTGTTTTCGTTCCCTTCGGTCTTGACCAATTTGTAGTCACCTTTTGGTTTGGCCTCTCTCGGGTGATGTTCTTCTTCTACCTATTCTATATTGGTAGTTGAATATACCCCTTTTATTGTGGAGTAATAACACTATTTGCTACTTCTTGGGAACCTTTAATAACCAACTCTCTATTCTCAATACACAACCCCTATGTGATTTTTCTGGATTTGACTGTTTGACTGTATGTTAACTTTGCACCTTATGAATCATGTTTAGTCTTTCCCTTTATCATACTTTTCCACCTAAATACATGGATTAAACACACAAATCAATTCAACAATAAATATATGAATATTACATAATTTTTGAGAGAATATTTTCCAAAAATCAAGCAAAATTATCTTAAGTTTAGAATATATTTTGATGAAAATATAGTTAAAAATTCTAACTTAACAAAACCATGCTAGACTCTCATTCATTAATCTATCCTACCAAATATAGAATTATATGAGATTACTAATCCTATGAATTAAATTTTTTTACCTAACATGATTTAAAATAACTAATAGTATGATTTAACTAAACCTATGATTATAACTAATCCTAAGGATTATGAATCCAAGTATCAAATCGACTGTTCATTTTGGTACAAAGGATTACTTAATTAAGCCGTAAGATTATTAAATTTTACTATATTTGGTATATTCAATTAAATATGGATTAATAATTCCAAGGGCTTAGCAAACACATGGTATCATTCTTAGCTAATACATACTTAGGCTTGTCTTTAGTAATTACTATCACATAAGATTACTAATCTTATCATTTTAGAATAACTAATTTTTTAATCCTAACTATTAATCCATTCTATCAAATATAAAATTATCAGGATAAGATTATTAATCATACGAATTAAATTTTTTTTTACCAAACAAGGTTTAAATATGATTGTTACTAATCCTAGAGATTAAGAATCTAAGTACCGAATGAGTTATTATATTTTTTCTTGTGTTTCTTTTGTTGGTTTGGAGGAAATAGTTTTGTGTTTTTTTTTCTTTCCTTATTTATTATATAATTAAGCTACATGCATTTATTTTTTTTGCACAGTAAGACTTGGTTAGTAGTGAAGTGCATCTTTAGGGAAAAGAACAAGTCTCGAAACCCCTTTCCACTAAAAAACAGAAAGAAAAGTTGTATGCAGTTTTTACTGTTGGATGCTAAGAGACCTTTTGTTTGAAGGGACTACTAGAATTTTGAAATTCCAGAAATCTAACTTCTTGACTCGTGTCCTATTTAGGTCATTCAATCGGCAAGAATTGCTGCCTTTGCAGTCTTACTTCAATATTGTGACGATAGGAGATTTCATTTTGGCAAAGGTTTTCCAATTTCGCTCTCTACAATACATTTATACACTGTATTTGAAAATGAAAATCATCAATTCTTTAGCAATGGAGAATGGGTGATTCAAACCTGGTCTTTAGCATCCACAAGAAATGGGCCCAACGGCTCAGAGGTAGCCCAGTGAAAAAATCCAATCAAATCGCTGATCGAGGCATAGCAGCTGCCTGCTTCGAAGAAGATGCCTAAGGAATCTGTTCATGGCGGAATTTACTAGCTTTGATATTCACAGCAAAAAGTGGGTTGCTTGACTGGTGGCTGCGACGTGCTTAGCGTAGCTAGGTAATGTTCTTTCTTAACAATCTTCATGAGAACCTGCTGTTGAATACTAATTCGCATTTAGTTTTCATGTCGATCTCTAAAATTTTAGCTTCTGGCATTGTGCAAGAGTCCTAATTGTTTGAAAAAAAATAAGACAAGTATCGAGTCAGAAAACAACCCCCAGGACATTATTGGCAAATATTCTCATATGCCCCACCAGTTCCCCCACTTAACCCATCCAATCTAAAGTGAAAAAAAGGGTTTTCCTAGGGATGCAAGTTTCTTCGTATACTATATCCATTTCAAGTTGACAAAAAAAAATCTTTTTTTCTTTCCAACTAGGAGGAAGCCATCACATAAATAAGTCTTGGACATTTAATTTGAAAGTTCCTTTCTTTGGCGTAACTAACCCTTTTTGTTCCACAAAAGCGCCTTGTAGATATCCAACAGTTTTTCGATAAATAGCATAATCATTAGAATCAATAATGTATGAAATGGAGATGTTTCTCAACTTCTTTCTTGTAGTCATCCTCTTTTCATATTGTCATTCCATTGATGTCATAAACACCAATCATACCCTCACAGATGGCAATATTTTAGTCTCTCAGAATGGTATTTTTGCTTTAGGATTTTTCAGCCCTGGTAAATCCAACTATAAATATGTTGGCATTTGGTATCATAAACTACCACAACAAACTGTGGTGTGGGTTGCAAACAGGAACAATCCAATTGATGGTACTTCAGGGTTGCTTTCCATGAACCCAGATGGAAACCTTGTGCTTTACAATAACCATGACCAAGAAATTTCTCTGTGGTCCCCTAATGTCTCAGTGAAAGGAACAGAGGGTTATGCAGCTCAGCTTTTAAATTCAGGAAATCTTGTCTTGGTCCAAAATGGAAGTAGAAGAGTTGTTTGGCAAAGCTTTGATTACCCCACAGATACTATGCTTCCAGGTTTGAAAATTGGGTTGGATCGAAAAACTGGCCTATACAGGATATTGACATCATGGAAATCGGCAGATGACCCAGGAACTGGAGACTGGTCTTACAAACTCAATCCTAATGGGTGTCCCCAGTTTTTTTTGCATAGGGGTTCAAAGCAAATTTGGAGAAGCAACCCTTGGCCTTGGGATCCTGCACCAATGCCTGGTTATTTGCCTACTTCTGCTGACAATGAAGATGAGATATACTACACTTTCCTCTTGGATGATGAATTTCTTCTCTCAAGAATCGTGGTTAAGAACTCTGGATTGATTCAACGACTTACTTGGGACAATAGTTCCAGTAAATGGAGAGTCTCTCGGTCAGAACCTAAGTACGTCTATGGACATTGTGGTCTATACAGTATATTGAACCCTAACAACCTGGATAGCCTTGAGTGCATGTGCCTGCCTGGGTATGAGCCCAAGTCGTTAAAGAACTGGTATCTCAGAGATGGTTCTGCTGGGTGTGTGAGGAAACGACAAACAACGTCTGTATGCAGAAATGGAGAAGGTTTTATTAAGGTAGAGCACGTAAGGATGCCTGATACTTCTATTGCAGTTTTTATGAACAAGAGTTTGAGCAGTGCAGAGTGTGAACAACTTTGTTTGAGGAATTGTTCCTGCAAAGCATTTGCAACCTTGGACATCGAGAGAAAAGGATTTGGCTGCTTGACATGGTATGGGGAGTTAATGGATATGATGGAGTATACAGAGGGGCATGATGTTTATGTTCGTGTGGATGCAATACAGTTAGGTATTCTTCTTCTTGCTTGCGATTAATGTTGAATCAAAATGGTTCTCAACATAATACATTGAGCACTTAGTTTCACACCGAAATAGCAATGAATTTCTACAGTTTTACCTTTATATGATTCTTTGTGATTTCTA
>CAOJBK010337641.1:0-17209 GCA_948294925.1 Codiaeum variegatum | reverse complement strand
GAACTAAAGATTTAGTGTTGACTAAATGGAGAAAAATAATTTGAGGATTCATGGATTCACAGAAGTGGATGATAAATAGTTTATTTTTTGATTTGTTTTAACATGTAATAAAGAAGCAATTTGTTGGAAGAGTTCCAATCAATGTATTACTGCAAACTCTATTATAGATGTCGTGGATTTTGCTGCATGAGATGCTACTAAAGAAAGGTTTTTAGATTTGAAGTTCGTAACAGAACTAAGTGTGGTTCCTTCCATTCAATCACCGATTTCTCTCTACTGGGGAAGGAATGAAGCCATTGCCCAAGCAAAGGAACCTAGGTCTCACTGAGAATCCAAACACAAAGAAAGGTAAAACCATCTATTCAGATAAGGTAATTGGAACATGTAAGGCAAAAAATAGTGTTGGCTAGTAACACAGTTGGTCTGTTGGCTAAAGTAATGAGTTAACCAATAATTAGACTTCTATCTTCAGAAGATGAGTCGTAGATACTAAACTGTTTGGCTTTAGATTAGCTCTTGTGCAAGTGGGAGATTGTTGACAGTATATGCCCTAGAGCTTATACACATCATGTGAATGTAAATTTAAATGAAATATTCCTTGTATCGAACATATATATATCCCTTGAGTATTCTATAAGGGAATCTATTCTCAAAGAATTTGAGAATATGAGTGACAGATTGCCTTTTATCAAATACTTTAAATGTTGTTCATGGTCAAAGGATTATTGATAGGGACAACATTAATCCGAAAGACCATCACCTATGTTGTCATCCATGATAAGTATGAGATATTTATTGATATGGAGGCAATGAGTCTCATGCTACAGATATGTGATGTCATGACAATATATGAACATACTCATTGGATGAGTAAGTTGAACAATGATGTTAGATGATGGATACATGGGTTGTTACCAACTAATCAATATAGCATCATCTAGATTATGATTGTGCATATAATCCTTAGAGTTAAGGTGACATGTTATCTAGCATTTTAGTGGCTATTGTTTGTTAAAGCTTATATACTTATGCTAGTCATGTATTAGTATATGGCATGTAGTGGTCATAATCAGTGATAAGTTGGGATAAATGTTCAACCAAGAAAGGATTCATTAACTTGGATAACCAAGAAAGGAATCCCATGACTTCTTATTATTCTTAATATGCAAATCTTTGACCAAAGTGGATAAGGTTCACTAGAAAGAGTTTCTACTAGGAACCAGGTTTTTCTAGAACTCAAACCGGATAGAAGTCATATGATCTGGCATATAGGGTTTGACGATTCCATGACCCTAGCTAAGATCGAGAATCGATAGAAAAGGGATTCGAATGCATGGTAGTTATGATCGAGAGGTCCATGCAATGTCAAGGATATGATCATCGACATTCATTTCTAATTAGGTAGTCATGATATGTTATGTTAGTCATCACTCATGACTTTTGGCATTAAATGTGTAATGAGGATTACACACTAGGTGGGAAGAAATGTGTTTTCTTTATCCTATTGCTAATTAGAACATAAACCTAGTATGTGACACACCATATAGCAATTCCCAAAGCTTGAATCATATTAATGATTAAGGAAAGAGTTTAGCTAAATATTAATGATGATTGAATTAAACTTGTAATCAAATTCACAAAGATCCTAGCATGTCTTAAAGTTTAATTCACAAAGGGATAATTTCAATTATGTCATAGTTTGTATAAGATACAAATGGGCATGACTAATTGAAATGGTTTTATGAGATGCTAGCTTAATACACATTAGATGTGGTTAATTAAAGTTTAAAGGTGATTCCTACTAATTCTATGCTTAATCTAGTTGACTAATTGACTAGTCAAATAGCCAATTATCAACTAGAACAAGGAACCTATATTTCTCTACACTTTTCCTTAATTTAAGGAAAGGTTATTGGATAAGTATAGGTATTAATAGATTGGTTCAACTTTTTACCTAACAAAACACAATCAACGTAAATTTGAAAAAGAACTATTCATCTTCTTCTTCCTTAAGTTAGTAAGAGAAAGTCTCTAAGAGTTAGAGAGAGAAAGCTTAAAATTCAAACTAAATTGAGAGAGAGAGAGAGAGAGAGAGAGAGAGAGAGAGAGATTATTTTGAAGAAGAGTTCTTTAAGAATAAACTCTTCTTCTATTACCCTTTGAGAAAGGAGTATAGAGGAGCTTAATCCATTAATCTCAAGTAGAGAAGCAAGAACAAACAATTTGGACAACCAAAGAGAGAAGGTTTAAGTTTCTTAAAGAGAAGAGGATATAAAGCTTTTGGGAAAAGCTAGGTGTGTCTCAAGCTAGAGGCTTCACATTTGGGGAGCTTAATGAAAAAGGGCGAGAGGTATTTGATACTTCTAACCTTTCTTTGTTTAATTTGTGTTTTACACATAAATTGATAATTATATCTTTGGTTCAAGTTATAGGTCCTAACCTAGGTTTAGACAGTTATCAAAGAGTTTGATAAATGACTAAACCCTCTATGTTAAAAGAGTTTTAACATAGAACTAATTTTAAAAGAGTTTAGAAATTTCTAAATCTTTTATTGAAAGAGTTTTGGAAAATTATTTAAGTATTTAAATCTTAGGTTAGGGAAATATTTCAAAGAGTTTGAAAAATTATCTAACCTATTTTGTTTAAAGAGTTTTAACAAAACAAAGTTTTTAAAATTTTTAAAAAATTGAAATGTTGAAGCCTTTCCCGATTTTGCGTCATTTCTCTTTTCACTTTTCCTGCGTGACTTCGTTACTTTTCCTTTAGTTTTGATTTTGACTATTTCTAATACTTTTTTAGCTGGTCGAGATTACAAGGATGACAAAACTAATTCTCATTGATGTCCATCGGGATGACACCTCTACCTAATATGATTTTCTTGATTATGAAAGGTCCATTCCAAAGAGGTTTGAATTTTCCTAGAGGGTCTTGTGTGGGTTATCTGATTTCTTTCAAGATAAGGTCGCCTTCTTGAAGCTTGCAATCCCTAACCTTCTTATTGAAATTCCTTGCTAACCTCAACTGATAGTTTTGAGTCTAATGAAGAGCTTCTAACCTTTTTTCATCGATCAAGTTGAGTTGGTTGTACTAGGTCTATTGCCAGTCGAGTTCAGTGATTTAAGCTTCTAGGAGAACTCTCACTTATTGAATTTCCAACTCTGTAGGCAAGACTACTTCTATTCCATACACTAACGAATATTGTTTCGCTTTGGTGGCTGATTTGTATGAGGTTTTTTACCCAAGGAGGACATTTGGCAAGTGTAAAAGCCAACCTTTATAATTATTGATCATCTTTTGAAGGATGTCCTTAAGCGCCTTGTTAGCAGCTTCAACCCCCTATTAGTTTGAGGTATGTAAGGTGAAGATCTATTGTGTTGTATCTTTTCCTTTAGTTAGAAGGTGACCACTTCTTTCTAGAAGTGAGGGCCATTGTCTATGATGACTTCAAATGAGACACCATACCCTATAATGATGTTTATTTTGATGAACTGTGCCACCTTTTGTAAGTCAATAATTTGATAGGGATCAGCTTCAATGCATTTTGTGAAGTAGTCAATTTCCACCCAAATATACTAATGACCAACAGAGGATTTCAGCATAATCTTGCTAATGATGCCAATACCCCATATGACGAAGGGCCAAGGAATCATGATCATATTGAGTGGTAAGGAAGGAAGCTTTTAAAGCTTGGCATAGATTTAACACTTATGGCATTTCTACACACAATCTATACTCATTGTGAGCTAATACTATCTTGGTTCATGATTTTGTGTGATAGTACCAATCCATTCATGTGGGTGCCGTCTTCCCCTCTATAAATTTGTTCCATGATTATGTTAGCCTCTTCTTCAAAAACATACCTCAGGTGAATGCCATTCTAGGTTTTCTTGTAAAGTATGTCTTCCATTAGGATGTAACTGCTGGCCAATTATCATAAGGTTATCCTTTCTGATTTTGAGGCTCATTTAGGATAGAGACCCTTTGTGAGGTAATTATAGATATCCCTATACCAAGGTTTCTATTCAACCTCTTGGATGTTCAGGCAATGAGATTGACAATTGGGTTCATGCTTGATGTTTATGTAAATAGGACGGATAAGGAATCCATCGCGTATTTCTATCATTGATGTGAGGGTTGCCAGTGCATCAATGAATACGTTTTGTGTTTGTGGCAAGTAATGAAAGGACAGAGCATCAAAGTTAGCTAAGGACACAAGTTCCCTTCTATGATTTTCCATGTTCTTAGTGCCTAAGAGACTATTAGGTTGAATCCTCATATATCTCCAAATTCTTGATACCAATTTGGATAGTTGCTTCTAACCCAGTTACACAAGCTTCATATTAAGATTCATTGTTTGTTAGCTCAAAATCTAGTTTGATTGCCAGAGGTAGATTTTTTGCCAATAGGTGTAAGGAACACTAATCCAGCACCATATTCTTTATTATTTGTTACACCATCAAAGAAAAGCTTTCAGGTTTCATTCTGAATGAATAGCATATCTTCATCAAGAAATTCAAGCTCTCCCCAATGGTCATTTTTTAAGGTCACAGCTAGTTGGCTAGTAATAAAACTACCTTTAATGGCTTTTCATTGTACATGATTGAGGTCATAGGCTGCCACTACCATCCATCTAGCCATTTTGCTATCGAAACATACTTTTCCATGTGGTACTTCAAAGGACTTTTATCAGCGAGGACATGTGTGATGTATACCTCCAAGTAGTGTCTCAGTTTGTGACGTACCCATACCAGAGCCAGGCAAAGATTCTCGATATAACTATAGTTGAGCTCATGCACCGACATTCTTTTGCTCAGATTGTAGATGGCGTGCTCTTTCTGAGAATCTAGGGAATTTTATGGTAGCATAGCTCCTATGGCTTCGTCAGTGATTGTGAGATGTAGTAATAGTGGTTTTTCAGGCCTAGAAGGCTGTAAAATCAACAGATTTAAAAGATATTGCTTAATTTGTTTAAAGGTTTCTTGGCATTCCTCGTTCCACTACTTGGAAGAATTTTTTTTTCAATAGGTTGAATATAGGACCCAACGTGTTAGCTAGTTGATAAATAAAGCGGCTAATGTATTAAAGGCGGCCTAAGAACCCATTCATCTCCTTTTCTATCTTCGGAGGTGGCATGTAAATAATTGCTTTAGACTTGGCAGGATCGATCTCATTTCCCTTCTTACTGACCATGTGGCTGAGAAATACTCCAGATGAGTCTCCAAATATTCATTTGGCAAGGGTGAGTTTCAGGGTGTACTAGTGAAATCTAAGGAATAACTTTTCTAGTGCTTATAAGTGTTTTTCGGCTTAGCACCCTTGATGACCATGTCATCAACATATACTTCCACATCTTAGTGCATCATGTCAAGGACGATAGTAGTTGTCATTCTCTGATAGGTAGGTTCGATATTCTTATTCTAAATGGCATGACTCTGTAATAGTAAGTGCCCATTCTGTGGTGAAAGCAAACTTCTCTTTATCAAAAGGATGTACCAGGATTTGATTGTACCCAATGGTTAGAGAGGTTAAAGAAATTATTTTTGAGAGTTCTAATGCTTCTATAAATTGATCGATATGAGGCAAAAGGAAATCACCTTTAGGGTAGGCCTTTTTAGATCCCAGTAATCTACACACATTCTGACTTTTCCCTTTTTTTTTTGGTACTGGCACAATGTTTGGTAACCAAGAAGGGTAGCTGATAGGTTCTATGAACTAGTGAGACAATTGTTTAGCCATTTCTTCCTTGATTGGAAGGGACCATTTAACTTTCATATTGTTTTAGCTTCTATTTGACAAGCTTATAGTTTGGATGAGTAGGAATTTTGTGGACAGCAATGCTCAGATCTAGGCCAGTCATGTAACTAGAAGTCTTTAAATTTTCTGATGCCTAATTCAGTGTCATGTCTATTTGAGCATATACATGCAATGGATGTAGTTTTTGGAATGTCATGAGTGACAGCATTAATGGGCTCCTTAACTGCATCATTTATTTCATTTATTTTTTTACTCTCTTTTTCTATTTTGTTAAGATCATATTCAACAGTTGGAAAATCAAAAGAATACAAGGAGACAAGGTCATAATAAGATAACTTGTTCATTCTTTTTATCTCTATGCGAGAAAGGTCTACAGTTACATCAGACTGGAAATTAAAGCGTATAGGACTAGTTACATCATTAAAGGACTAAGAGGTTTCAGAAGACTTAGAGAATTCAGACTCAAGTTCAAAATTAGATTCAGTCATAACTGATTGATGGAAACATGCTTCAAATGACCAATTACTAGGCTTTTGTTGGACCTTCTTGTTCAAGGTGGATGGTTTAGTATTTTACTCCTTATCAGAAAGAACAACTATTTCATTAAAGAGGCTCGCTTCCAAATTCTCTTCTCAGTCTTAAGTTAGGAAATAGACTGGCTAGCAATCTTCAAGCAGTAGCTTTATGTCAGAAAAGACTTCAAAACAAGGGATAGTAATACTGATTACAAGGCAGACCTAAGGTTATGAGTCTTTTGAAGGTGAGACTGCAGAAGTGAAACCTTTGGATGTATACCAACCTAAGTATCAAAATGATCCATACTCCAATACTTACAATCTTAGCTATAGGAATCATCCCAATTTTGCTTGGAGGAATAATAACCAATCACAACAACCTCAATAATAATAACCCCAATATCAATTAATACAAAAGGGGCAACAAAATCATGGTGAATCTTCAAATTTTGGCCAACATTTTTCTACCATCAAAACTAGCTTGAACACCTTTACTCAAGCTAGTAGTACACAAGCTTAAGAGGCCACTAATAGAAGCCTAGATTCACTTAAGGCATTAGTAAAGAGAATTGAGACTCAAGTTTGTCAAGTGGCCACTCAATTGCAAATGAATCAAAGGGGTAAGTTTCCTAGCCAACATGAGTAGGCTAAAGCTATTTTTGTCATTAGTTTGAATCATGATGACAAAGAAAAGATTATGACAAAGGTTCAGAAATTAAGTGGAGAAGTTAAAGAGAAGGAGGAATTCATAGATTCAAAGTTTCAGTTATCAAAATATGTACCTCCTATTCCTTTTCCTGCATGGCTAATGCAAAAGCAACAGAACATCCAGCTAGGTAAGCTCTAACTCTTTTTACTCAATTACATATAAATAGTCCTTTTGTCAAATCTTTGATGCAAATGCCAAATTATGTGAAAACTATGGAGGAGTTACTTAAAGGGAAAGAGAAGTTAGAGGTGTCCCCTGTTTAACTTTCAACAGAGAGCTCGTGCAACATAACTAAGGTACCTCAAAAGCATAACAACCCAAGGAGTTGTACTATACCTTGTCTCTTAGGTAGATTGAATATTAAGAAAGTAGTAGATGATTTAAGGGCAAGTGTAAGCATTATTCTCCTAAAACTTTTTAAGACTTTAGGTTTAGGAGAACCTAAACCAACACATCTTAAAATGGAATTAACTGATGAATCTATTATTCACCCTAAGGGGATAGTTGAAGATGTGTTGGTTAAGGTTTGGAAATTTATTTTTCCTGTTAACTTTGTGGCAGTCAAAATGGATGAAATTGATGAGAACTCACACATATTGGGAGACCATTTCTAGCAACGGCTATAGCCATCATAGATGTCTATGAGGGAAAATTAACCCTAAGAGTGGGTAGTGATCATGTTGTTTTTCAATTACTAAAGAATCATGCACATACAATAGCACATCAAGAAGTTAAATTATGTGAAACCATTATTAACCCTAAACCATTAAATGATAAAGTTAATTTGGTTAATAATGTTTCCTTGGAGAATGGTGTTTTGTAGGAAAATATGGATCCTAAACCTCAAGCTCAAGCTGAGGTTTCGCCTTCAACTATGGTGATGGATGAACCGACTCAAGAGTCAGTAAGTATACCTGTGAACCCTTAATTTTTCACCTCCAGAATCACCACTTGCCTCAACTAAACTTAAATATTTGGAACATAACGAGGTCAAGGAGTAGTGCCCTTTTTTGCATCCGGGGCAACCCCCGATATGAAAATTTAAAATTGCAAGGATTAAATTGAAAATTTTGCATTTTTTGAGGAAATATTCATGATTTTGCACCATTAAACTAGGCATGTCAATACAAGCCCAACGGTAACCAATCCCAAATTGAACTTCAAACAGACCTAGAAAAACCCTAAAAATTAAATTGAATCGAACCGAACTAGACCTAGAAAATTGATCCAAGAAACTTGGCCCAAAACGACTATGTGTTTCGATATGTGCCCATGCGTTTCTGGCCTCACGTATGTGTTTGGCCAAAAATGCATGCATTTTGACCAAAACATATGCTTTTTACCCCATGATTTTTGGCACGAATCCCTATAAATTTTTACTTTTCCAGAACAGTGGGATAGATTTTTTGACTGACTTCCGGATGCAATTAAACATATTTCCCAGCCTCTAGACACTCCCAATAGCCTCTAAACACTATGATATTTCCTCAATCGATCAAAACTTTTAGAATTTCATAACAGACATGACCCGTTCAACAGTTCGATTCCCTCCAGTCTAGTTCAAATAGCTAGACACAGGTCCTCTCTGAACCCAATAGAGACTCATTCTAGTTTCATCCGACCTGCCGATTCTGAAATCTCAAAAATCAAAGGTAAAATCGATATAATATATTCCTTACCTTTAATCTTTGAATCATTTTAAGCCGTTTAAAATTGAATTAAGGGCTTTTATCATTATTCAATTTTAAGCCCTTTAATATGATCTAAGGCATGTTTTACTGAAAATCTATTTTCATAAAATGAATCCAATTAAACCCTAAAATGAACTTAGATAATTGATTCACACTCAAAATAAGTTTTTCATTAATCTAAATATGAAATGATTAATAGCCTTCTGGTTAACAATTTTATTATTTAAAGCTATTGAACATTCAAAACATCCCACTTGTTATTAGAACAGCACCCACCCTTCCCAAGAAGGGGAGAACGTCATGAGGTTTTATTCCCATTCAAAGGGATATACCGGTAAGCCATTTCATAGCTTCAACTCCAAAAAATTAATTTTCCTTTATTTTCTTTTTATTTGTTTCATTATTTTATGTTATTCTATTATACTATTATATATGTTATGTTTGCAATTATTTTTTTTATTTTCATTATTTTTGTGTATAGATCTGTATTGGGAAATGTGTGCTCCTCCCAGATCATAAGACTAGAGGAGAGATCCCCTAATTTCAATTATTTTTGCATTTGTAATTTTATCGCTTTTTTTAGGGTAGTGTGCCTTCCCTAGAACCCAAAGGACCCCTAGTCAATTCTTGTTTTACGGCTTTATGCTTTGTCATATGCATTATAGCCTGCCCATGCATCACTTTTGCCATGTTTAACTGATCATGCACCATGATATTTGTTCATGCATATATGAAAATCTTATTTTAACTAAAATCACATGTCTTTAAGCCAAAAGTTGTTATGTAAAATGGTAAAAACTATTTTTCATAAAAATTATTTTGTCAAATCACGAATCCCTAAACCCTTTTTGGTTCAAAGGGACAACCTTTTCAACTAGGTAAAAATCAATTTTTTCTACATATGGAGTTTTTCACAAAAGGTTTCTTAATCGCCTAAGAAAATCTATTTTCTTAAACTATCAGGTTGCGACTCAATACACTTAACACACCACGTAGATGCCAATGGACACATGTGGAACCTTAAATATGGGACCCGACCATAATTAGTGATTCCATAGGTAATCCGACCCTCTATGGTTGGTTTCCTTCAACCCATAAAGACTTGAGGTGCACTGGAAGATCCCTTAGGCCACTCGGATAGGGCCTCACAATACCAAATCTTGAAGGTAAGAATGAACGCCAAAACAAAGGCAAGCCGAAAACAAGTAAGAAAGGTAAGAAAAAGAGAAAATTTTTTGTTGCAAAGGGTAATCTTGTATGGTTACCCAAGTCTGTTGTTGAATCTTACTTAAAAAGTTTGTGACATTGTTTGAATGGAACCTCGGGGAACTCTAGTTCTCAAAACAACAAATTTAGGTTCCATGGTGAGAGGTTTAATTCTTCTGAGGTAGGTTAATCCTACCTTAACGTCTAGCTAAGATGATATTAAAGAAGCTCTGAGTGGGAGGCAACCCACCATTTAGTTTATTTTCTTTTGATTTTATGTTTTTAATCCATATGTTATGAGATAACGCACGTGGTATGTGTGTTTTATTGTGACTTTGTAGGATTTTACAAGCAAATGGTGCTGAATTTTGAGAAAAAACTTTAGGTAAGGAACTTGTCATGCGGGACCCATGCCTTTTTGCTTCCATAGAATCTAGAAATCAGCATCAGGTTTTTGTATGAGGGGTAAGAATTGGCATTTGACCCATACTTCTCTCTATTCTAAAAGTTCCAAGTTAAAATTGTGTATGGGGTAATGAGATTCGTACAGGCCTGTGCGGAACGCCTATACCGTTATACATCCCACTATTCTCCTTAGTTATTTTGGCTTAGGTATAAGTGACATGCACGAGGTTATGTAACTCAATTTAGCCCGTGCAACTTGTATTATAAGAGCGATACCTGGCAGTTCTTAAAACACACTTCACTTTCCAAATCACACACAAACACTAAAATTCTTCCTCGAAATACTCCTTGAAAACCTAATTTTCCACACATCACACAAATCACTCTTATTTTCTTAAAATTTTGGATTGCACTCATAATCAACATCAAGCACATAATCTTTAAATTTCATCAAGATTTTAAGCTTCAAGTAAGTTATTCCTTACCTTTGTTCTTGTAATTCTTTTGATAATTCTTAGAATAAGATTAGTTTAGGGGGATTATAATTTGATTAGATTGTTGAAATAGATTGCTTATAACCCCTCTAAATGAATCAATTTAAAAAATTAGGAAACTTACTTAATTTGAACTAAAATATGCCTATAAACCCTAGTTTTAGGAATTTCACTTTGGATTTTGATTCTAAAGTAATTATTGCTAATTAGGGTTTATTTTCAATGAATGATGATTATTTGATGATTTTATGATGATGGTTGTTCAAAATTTTTTCCTAACATATGTTAAAACCTATTGCATGCCAAGTGTTCGATGAAATGCCCCAATGAACTTTTTTGCACTTTGTAATTGTTTTATTCATTGCAATTATCTTTATTTGATATCTTTAGCATTCTTTTGTGAGAATTGGGCATCAACACTTGGTGTGTGATTATGTTTAATGTGTTTTACCTTATGATTTAAACTTTCAATTATGAAGTAGCCCTTTGTTGATTTTAATTTGTAGATGGCTTAAGATAACAAGGGAAAGGCAAAGGCTACCAACAATGGGAAGGGGAGAAAGAGGGCAAGACAATAAATTTGCTCGCCATTCCGCCCCCTGCACCAGTTAATATGGCATTTAGAGTTGGACACCCTTGCTTATGGTTCCATGACTAAACCACACAGCAGTGATTTCAGGACTTAGGAAACAAACCTTTTTCCCCACATTGGGTGGTAGATTGGGAAGGTTCATAAGCAACCTATTAAATGATCAATTAAGGCATCGGGCTAGAGGAATTTGTTTTGAATTATCAAACAGGAATAGTCGATTCTCACACTTGAGTTCTTGTGTACTTACAATTACGATGGGAGGAGGTATGATTGGAACAAATGGGCTGATTTTCAGTTGAATGGTAATAACTTCTATATGACTATTGGTGATTTTTGTCTAGCGATTTGGGCTTTATTATAAGGAAGAGATCAATTCCACTACATATCGATAAGCACTTATAGATTGGCCCTCTATTAAGCAGGTGAACTCATTATGGAATAGGTACATTGGTGAGAAGGGCCAATTTGTTTTGAGTCGGGAAAAGTGAATGAGTTTATAAGGAGCTTTGCATGAGGGTTATACACCATCTTCTCACACATACCATCACGGCTTGGCATGATAGCACCGAGCATGTCTAGATAATAGATTGGCTTATTATGGGCAATATGAGAGAAGGAATACCCCTAAACGTCACTTATTTGATCCTCAAGTTTTTCAAAGAGAAATCAAAGAAAAAGGATGGACACTTTGTGGGTAGGGCTTATATCACTAATTTAGTCCGACAATTTGGGGAATTAAAAGGATGAAGAATTTAACAGTGGATTAGTCACTGATCTTCATAGACATTGAAAGGGTCCATCTTTTGGATCCTAATTATAGTAATGTCAAGCCACCACCCATGCCAGCATTTGTTTATGATTTGACAAATCAGAGTGCCCTCCAGTAGCCCATGCCACCCCTATTCTCGGTTGCCCCTTCTTCATCTCATGCATCTGGTTCTTCATCTTCTATGTCATCACTGTCAAACCCTCCATCATATGTCAATGGGTATGAATTTGACTATATCGATTCGCGTTGTTTGCCAGGAGGACAATACAAGGACCAAAGGGAAGATGAGAGGAAATATACTCCATCGAAGTGATAAGTTTATCACATTAAGAGCCAGAACTATCATTGCCAATAAGAAAATGAGCAGATGTTTCACCTACTTAGGCGAAATTAAGATTATATAGACTGGTTAATTGACACTCATAGGGAAGAGTGGAGGCGACGAGGATTTGAGCCATTGAGACTACAGCATAGGCCCACGAGCTAGTATAAGATCTATTCAAATTTTGAGTACGAAGAGGAGGACATGGATATGGAAGAGTTCGAGTCTGATGGGGATAATGGTGATGATGTAGAGAAGATTTCTTTCGATGCGGACTGATGATTTTCTTACCTCATGAATACTTTGTTTTATTTTCTTTATTTTCAGTTTTTCTTTATTTTGGATATTTGTACTTTTGGATTTATTTTGGTTTGTTTTATTTTTCTTTGTCTTATTATGGATGATTGTATAACCATAGCAATATTTTGTGAGCTTTTTTATGGTGTATGGTATACAGTGGTAATTGTCAAGCTCATCCTTGGAGCCATTATGCTAGAATCGACTTTTCAAGGCAGTTTTTCTTTTTTTCTTTATGCTTTTAATTTTTTCTTTTCAACACATTGGAGACAATGTGTGAAATAAGTGGGGAGTAGGTTGGGGATGAGCTTATGCTTATTATTTTATTTATATGCCTTGATTTATTGAAATATTTAAACTCAAGCAAACAAGTTTTGCCTGTGTATGGATAATCTTTGTCAAGATATGTTTTTTATCAAAACTTTTTAGAAAATTTTGCTATTCTTATAGGTCATCGCCTTAGTTTTCTTTGTTAGTAACTAAATTTTGAGTTTTGAAATTTGAAAGTAAAGAGTTTCTTTGATATTATGGCATGATTGAAATTCAAAATTTTTGTTAAACTTCTGAGCATTGTGGATTCTTTGTACATGGTTAAGATTTCGGAAAACATCTTTAGTAATCTTAGGATATCAATGACATCTTTTGGACAAAGCATGCATGGATTGTGAATAAATAAAAAGTTTTCATTAAAAAGAAACAATGATCTTTGAAAATAATTTCATATTCTATTGGCTCCTATTTTGTGCATAACATAATAAAATTAAAGGAACTATGAATAGTGGTAGTAGCCGGCTAATATTTGTGATTAACTAAGTAACCCGGGGCTGACACCACAAAGTGTTTACCTTTAAATTGAAAAGCTAATGATGTAATCAATTAAGTCAGGCTCCTCGAAGTGAATTTTTTAAAAAAAAAGTGCATGTACTTAAAGTTTAAATTTTGCATGACATATATGCTGTTTTCAAAAAGGTTGAGTTGGTTCTTAAGCATGAAAACACTTATTTGTCTGATTTTAACTCTATTTCATTGTAGAAGTTTTCTCAGTTATTTAGCTTGAATTTTGGTACTTGACAATGCTATAATATCATTGAAATTGTTGAAATTGATTTTTGAGTTTAAGTTTAGTTAGTTAACTGAGAAAACTTTGACGTTGACTTGTTCAAATAGTTGAAAGAAAATTTGGTATTATATCTCTTGATTGAAAGAGTTAGGTTATATGCATTGTCATTGTTCTATTTTACTTAAGGACAAGGAAAGGCTTAAGTGTGGAGGAGTTATTCTAAGTGTAATTTTAAATGTTTTTCTCCAATATTTAATCTAGTTTTTATATAAAAACTGCATTCAATTTGTTTTTTTAGTGAAATCAGGAATTTATGAGAAAATGGTGTTTTTGGATCAAAAGACGAGGTTCCTGAGTGAAAAAAAAAATTGAAAGAGGCAATATTTGGAGGTTCTAAGGAAAACAGCTTTTGTACAGGCTGTGTTAACCTTCCTTGAGGCTTAGCAAATCCAATTAGGTCGTATTGTGCACTGTATGGAAGATGAGCAAAAAATTTTGTTTGTCTGCCCCCGTGCAATAATGGGTATGGGTCGTACGTAATGATTTTCATCGTGCTGCTCACTGGATCAGTCTTCTTCAACTGCACGAGCATAAGGCATCTGTACGGGCCTGTGCGAGTCCAAATAGGTCGTGCAGATGCAAATTGTCAGTGAATGAAAATTTGTAATTTTTGCTAGTTTAGGTCATTCTATTCCATACTTTTTAACAAATCTAGAGATAGATACACTGAATAGAGGGTTTAGACTCAATTTTCTCATAAATTTCATTTTAGTTTCATAGATTACTTAGTCTTTCATTAAGATTTGGCTTGTAATCAAGATTAAAGCTGAAATCATGAAGGATATTGAGAATTTCTACAATTCTCTTTAGGTTTATTTCTCAACTCTTCTACTTTCTTTAGGTAAACTTTAAGCTAAGAGATTAATCATGTTTCCATTGTATTTCATTGTTATTTTATTGATATTTAAACCAATCATGAGTTAAATTCTTCATTGTTTAGAGATTGAGCAGGAAGGAGTCTTGATATGAATGATAGTGATTAGGTTCTTTGATTTTTCCAAATGCTTACTTGACTAAATTGATTTGATTAATTATAAACTATTGGTTGATCACTAATTGGTTTTATTTAGGGTTTAGGTGATGGAGCGCGAGTGGAAATCCAAACCTAAAACTCATTCAATTTAGATTCTAGAATGAGTTAGAAATATAAGTGCTAAAATTAAAGCCATTTATTGATGCACGTTTTCTTTACATTACTTCTATAAATGCGATTACTAGTAAAATAAGCTCTCATTGAATGATTGCATTGAAGTTGGATAGTTTGGCATGATTAATTGACCCAATTGCTTAAGTTTATAAACGATGGACTAAGTATTATTAGATCTCTAGACTCAGACATATGATTGCATTAAATCATCTTTATTTTATTGCTTTAGTTTTATTGCTCAATTTACTTTTCAAAATAAAAATTCTTTTACTTTTATTGCAACTTTGTGAAATGAATCAATAACCTGACGCAAGTTCCTTGAGAATACAACCTTTGATTCTCAATATATACTATAATAGCCCATATGCTTGCGGTCACTATTGGATAGTATATTTTGGGGAGAACAATGACATCAACTATTAAGCCTCATATGAGGAAAACCCTTTATGGGCCCTTTAGGTGCATAGTGTGTCTATGAGTCACCACTTAATGCTTTTGAAAAATATTTTATTTTCTGGTGATTAAGAAACTAATTTTATGTTAAAAAAATATTCCATAAAAAAAATTAATTTGCCAATGGAAAGACACAAGCCTCAAGCCAAAAGGATGGATTTGGAGACTCGTGATTGATACAAAATTATTATTTTTAGAAAAGGGTTAATTTTCTAACAAGTTTGCCTCTAAGTCATATTATTTTATCAAAAAATGGTTTCATATATACATGGCAATTATAATATGATGAATGAACAATTAAAGAAATTAAATCATGAAGCATAAGAAAACATTATATGAATGTGTTATCCTCCATATTTTGATGATTCCAAACTGTTAGTCTAGTTTATTCGATTAATGTGTTAAGTTTTTCAAAAACACCTTTTTTATGGTTTAATGAATATGGAATGTGCATTTGATGCATATAAAAGTTCATAGGAGTTAGGATGTACTCATATAAAAGTTGATTTTTGTAGAAATATTGGCATACAACCATTTAGATGTTTACCGTGCGCTCGTATGGCCATATGCATACACTCGTATAGTAAATCTCCATATAACCTGTATGCTAGCCCTAAAGTAGCAAACTAAAGTAGCGAAGATAGTTCTTTTCAAAGAAGAATGGAATTCAAGGAAAATTCCATACGGCCGTATGCATAGCGTGTTAGCAGTGTATGCCCTAGAGTTGGTCCTTTATATACATATTTGTAATCTTCATCCATTAATGGCTATTGATATATATGTTTTCATTTAATTATTAGTTTTATTTCAGTGTATTATGTATATATATTCCTTAAGTTCTATGTAAGAGAATCTATTCTCAAAGAGTTTGAGAATTTAGAGACAAATTTTATTTGTCATAGACTTTAAAGATAGTTCACGGTCATAGGATTATTGGTAGGAAAGTCATTAATCAGGAGAGACCGTCACCTCTGTTGCCATCCATGACAATTATAAGATGCTTATTGGTATGAAGGTAGTGAGTCTCGCACTACAGACATGTGATGTCGTGACAACATGTGGACAGTCATGAAATGAGTAAGTAGAACAGTGACATTAAATGATAGAAACATAGGTTTTATCCACTAGTCAATGTCTGATCATCTAAATTGTAATTGTGCATGTAATCCTTAGACTTGAGGTGACATGGTATCTAACATATTGGTGGCTATGGTTTGTTACTGCTTACATACCGATGCTAATCAAGTGTTGGTATATGGCATGTGGTGGCCAAAATTAGTGGTATGTTGAGATAAGTGATCTCCAAGATAGAATTCATTAACTTGGATTAACAAGGAAGGAATCCTATGACTTCTAGTTGTTCTCGATTCACAAATCCTTGGCCAAGGTAGTAAAGATTCACTAGAAAGAGTTTATAGTTGGAATTGGTTTATCGAGAATTAGAACTAGATAGAAGTCATATAATCTATAATATAGGGTTTGACTTTTCCATAACCCTATCTAAGATCGAGAATCCGTAATGAAGGAATTTGAGTGCATGGTAATTATCATCAAAAGGTTGATGAAATGTCAAGGATTTATTACCGACATTCATTTCTAATTAGTTATTCATGATAAGTTTTTCTAGATGTCACTCACGATTTATGGGACTAAGTATGAACTGTGGATTACATACTTCATGTGAAGAAAAGAGTTTTCTTTATCCCATTGCTAATTAGAACATGAACCTAGTAAG
>CAOJBK010337222.1:0-11883 GCA_948294925.1 Codiaeum variegatum | reverse complement strand
AGTCTATCTCATGATTTATTTTCACCTGTAATGAATGAGTAGTTTGTTGGAAGAGTTTCAAGCAATCAACTGTTGTAGGCTCCACTATAGAAGCCGAGTACATTGTTGCAATAGATGCCGCAAAGGAAGCTATTTGGATTTGGAAGTTCATGATAAAACTAAATGTGATTCCATTCATTCAGTCATTTGTCTCTCTCTACTATGACAATAATGAAGCCATTGCTCAAGCAAAGGATCCTAAGTCTCACCAGAAATCAAAACACATAGAAAGGTGATATCATATTATTAGAGAGATCATTGGGAGAGGAAATGTAGCCATACAGAAAATAGTGTTGGCTAAAAACATAGCAGATCCCTAGATTAAGTCTATGAGTCAACAGCAGTTTAAATTTTCATATTGAGAAGATGTGTCTTAGATACTGTAGTGATTGGTTCTAAATTACCTCTAGTGTAAGTGGGAGATTATTAGGGTTATATGCCCTAAAGCTTGGAAAAGGTAGTTAAGATTCACTATAAAGAGTTTCCAGTAGGAATTAGTTTTATTGAGAATTGGAACCGAATAGAGGTTCTATGATCTAGCATATAGGGTTTGACTATTCCATGATCCCAACTAAGATTGAAAATTCGTAATGAAGGGATTCAAGTGCACCGTAATTATGATCAAGAGGTACATGGAATGTTAAGTATATGAATGTTGACATTCATTTCTAATTAGGTAGTTGTGATATGTTATTCTAAGTATCACTCACAAATTATGGGGCTAAGTGTGAAAAGGGATTACACACTTAGAGAAAGAAAATAGTTTTCTTTATCCCATTGCTAATTAGAACATGAACCTAGTAAGTCACACACCATAAAGAAATTCCCATAGCTTGAATATAAATTATATTAATAATTAATTAAAGATTTTAATTAAATATTAATGATAATTGATTAAACTTGTAATTAAATTTACAAAGATCGTAACATGTCTTGAAGTTTGATTCACAATGGGTATGAGATACAAATTAGCATGACTAATTGAAAGGTTTTGGACAAACAAAAATAATTAGGCTTAAGAATAGATGATTAGCTTAATCCATATTAGATGTGATAAATTGAGGATTAAGATGATTCCTACTAACTAAGCTTATAAACTTGCTGATTAATTTACTAGTTAATTAGACAAGCTTCCCATTCTCCTCCACATTTTAGAGAAAAAGTGTAAAAGGGAGCATGGGTATAAGAGATAGTTGTTGGATCATATTTCCCTAACACAAGTGAGAAGATAAACTATTCATCATCTTATTCCTTGATTTTTTTCTGAGAGTTAGAGATAGAAAGTCTCTAAGAGTTAGAGAGAAAGCTTAAAACTCACACTAAATAGAGAGAGGGAGTTTGTTTTTAAAAAAGAGTTATTTAACTACAAACTCTACTTCTATTACCTTTGAGAAAGGAGTGTGGAGGTGCTTAAGTCCAAAACCAATCCCCTAGTCTTAAGTTCTCATGTAGAGGAGTAAGAATTGAAAGCTCAACCAAAGAGAGAAGGTTAAGCTTCTTGAAGAGAAGAGGAGTTCAAGCTCTTGGGAAAAGCTAGGTGTGTCTCAAGCTAGAGGATTTACACTTGGGGGGCTTAACATAGGAGGGAGTTGAGGTATTTGTACTTTTAAACCTTTTTTGTTATAATTTGTGTTTTGCACATAAATTGGCTAATGTATCCTTAGTTGAGTTATTGATCCAAACTCTAAGTTTAGACATTTATCAAAGAGTTTAATAAATGGCTAAACTATCTATGTTAAAAGAGTTTTAACATAGAACAATTTTTTTAGTTCTCAGTGTATTTTTCTATGTTTTCCCTTATATTTAAGTTAGTTTTATCCAAATTTTGCATTTAATTTGTTTTTTTAGTTTTATTTAGTAAAATTCAGGAATCCATGTATAAACGATGTTTTCAGAACTAAAAGCGAGGTTCCCAAGCGAGTGGAGATTAAAGTATGCAATTTTTAGAGATTCCAAGAAAAACTTATCTATACAGGTGGTGCAGAAGACTCATATGGTTGTGCAACTATATTTAGGGCGTATGCCTCTCTGAGCTAAAGAACCCTTTTTATATAGGGCCATGTAGCTTTATGTTTAGAGAGTGCGTAAGAAAATGGCATGTACTGTTCTCTGAACAAGTTTTCTTCTTTGGTATTAGCCCATGCAAATCCATGTTTGGGTCGTACAAAGCTAATATGGGCATATGTCTTATTGAGTCAATTTGAGGCTTTTGTACGGGTGGAAGGCCTCTGTACGGGCCCTTGCACATCCTTTTAGGTCGTACAGATGCAAAATTATGGCAACTATAAATTCAATATTTTCAACTATTTTAGGTATTCAATTTCATACTTTTCAAAGAATTTAGAAATAGATACTTTGATTTAGAGGGTTTTAAGTCAATTTCTTCATAGATTTATAAATTTATTTGATTTTCATTGGGATTTCGCTTGTAAACAAGATTAAAGATGAAATTCATCAAAGATATTGAGAATTTCTGCAACTTCCTCTGAGGCTTATTTTCTTAAACTTTTTACTTTAATTGACTTAGGTAATCATTATATTAAGAGACTAAACATGTTTTCCTTGGTTTTTAATGTTTATTTGTTTAGTTCTAAATCAATTATGAGATAAATTTATGAATTATCTAGAGATTGAGCATAGAGTAGTCATGATATGAATATAGTGATTAGGTCTTTTGATTTTGCCATTCTTTTGCTTGAATGGTTATAAATTGTTGTTTGATCACTAATTAGTTTGAGTTAGAGTTTGGGTGATAGAGCGAGAGTGGAAATCCAAACCCGAAACCCATTCAATTGAGATTCTAAAATGAATTGTTTTAGGATTCAATTCAATGATTGATGCATGTTTTCATTAGTTTACTTTTATAGATGTGATTGCTAATAGAATAAGCTCTATTGAATGATTGTGTCGAGAATTGAATCATTTGGCATTGTTAACTGACTCGATTGCTTAAGTTCATAAATGATTGACTATGGATTTTTAGATCTTTACCTCATTCGTAACATTGCAAAACAAACATCTTTCTTTTACTTACTTCAGTTTAACTGTTATTTTAATTTACAAAAACCAAATTCCTTTTACTTTTCATTGCAATTTGCGAAACAAATACATAACCTAACGTGAGTTCCTTGATAAATACGAACTTGGGTTCTGAGTCTATACTACAATAGTTCATATACTTGCGGTGTCTATTAGACAATATTTTTGGGGTGAACAATTAGAATCTTCAACATTAAGAGAAACTTTAACAATTGCTTCTTGTGCCTAATTAAATTCTGAGAAATTTGTTCTAGTCCATTGTATTCAAAAGTAAGGACCATAACTATTGATTACTCTATGATATGAAATCAAACATTAAATTAATGGTAAATTGTTACAACTGGAACCGATTGTGAGACAGAGAGACCAAACATGACAGTAAAGAAGAAATTGATGGCTTTGTCCCATTGATAGGCCTTTAGCTGCCTAAAAAACTCTGCAAAGGAACTCATTCCTCATGGTATTTATTTATATATTAAAAAAATTTAACAAGTGTTGTTTGATATATATTTTACTTCTAGCATCTGAATTGAATGCTTGATGAGAGAAGTGAAGGAGGTGACACAAAGGTTTGTCTTTAACTTCTCTAAAATGAAATCTATTTTCTATTAAATGGTGCTTAATTTTTTGGTCAACATTCTAATCTTCCTTGTAATGTTTCTATTATTGTTCTTTACTCTATGCCTTGTGGATCATAATTGACAACTTAATGTAAAGATATTGTAATATTATTCTTTACAACTAATACATTAGATAGTTACCTACTTTGAACAATGATTGGGACAAGTATGATCTATCACTTAAAAATAATTTGATTTCTTATTTTTAGACTCAATCCAAGCCTACTTGTTATGGTATGGCTAGTCTTTTTATGGTATTGAGTTCCCTTACAATCAATCCTGGAAGAAAATGAAAATATCATACCTTGTATGATGCATTCTATAGATCCATACCTTTTTTTTTTTTTTTTTGTGCTCATGGCCATAGTAGGGTGAAGCTTTACTGATTATAACTTACTATTTTGTCAATCTTTTAATCATTGTTTAACGATTGGACAAATATCAATGGAGAATCCTTATTTTTTTTAATTGTTGACTGTTTTGCTTCGTTAAATATGTTGATTTGTGTTTTCACTCTCAATGTGATTGGAATGTGGGCCGTTTGACCATCATTGAATTGAAGCCATATAAATCCCATTTCATAATTTCACCACTTCCATTCATATTTCTGGTTGAACAAGGTCATTCAATGTTCTTTTATGATTGTTTAATATAATATCCAATCTTAAAATGAATGGGTTATTCTCTTGTATATTTGCTAAATTTTTTGAAATTGTTCGGTTGAACTTATTAATGGGTTTAATTCTTTCAGTACTTGCTAATTTTGCTTTTATTTTTTATCTAATGTTTTTTTTTCAACAGAAGGAATTATCTCATATTTTGTCTGATTCATCAGTGATTCTAGTTTCCTTATGACAGCTTGAGGAGTTTGGTGGGCTCAAAACCAATTGTACTTTGAAAACAGAGTTGTCTCTAATGAAAAGGTGTTGCCCTTAGGTTATATTTCCTTTTCATTTTACTAATATGTTCAAACATATATTATCACCATGCAGGTAATGATACTGATGTCAGTCTTGAAATATTAAATTGGATGTGCTATCAAGAAAAACATCTATTACTAATAAATCCAGGACTTAATGTTGTCTATGAAAAGAAAGTGTCATCTGTTGACACTTTTCCGGAATTAAACTTTAGACAACTACTTTTAAGTTGTTGACATGTGCATTTATGCATCTGTTTCTGTTATTGTTTGATGAAACCATGGTTAGGGAAAACCTTTACAAGTGAAGATGAAACTATAGTTCGGGGAAACCTTCAAATAGAATTTATTTTCTTATAAGTGTAATTTACATTGGTGACCATATTAGTGCATGTAAAGTTCATTTTTTCTGTGGCATTGATGGGCTTGACATGATATTGGATATTGCAGTATGAAAGTTTTATATAATCAAATGTGCTATCTCTTTTAAAGGATGACGATGAGAACATTTTGGGGAAAGGGAGCAAAAGAGCTGCTCCTAGAGAGAAGAGGTACATTTCCTACATAATCAAAATGGGGAAGGAAATCAAATAACTCGGCCCTTAATTAAAATTGATCAGACATACTTAAGTATGTTAATTTAAGACATTATCTCAGCAGCTAGTGGGTTGAATAGCTTTTCTTGTATTTATACTAGTAGGAAAAATACTATGCCTGCACATGTTCTTGCAAAAATGTCTTCCTCTTCTGTTCAAGAGGAAACATTCTGGGTATCTGATTATCCTAATGATGTGCAATACCTTGCTTGTATTGATGTATTGTCTTCCTTTTCTGATTAATGAAGGATTTCATGCTTTATTCTAAAAAGAAAAATTATTAGCAAAGTGTTTTCTTTTTAGTTTGTTATTACCAAAGTATTATATAATTGAGAATGGGCACTACAGTTTTATTATTTCCATGGCAATATGTATTAGTGTAGCTATACGAATGTTGACATTTTTTCCATATGAATAAGACTATTGTGGCAATAACATCTTCCCATATGAATAAGACTATTGTGACAATAAATTAAAGTAACATTGAACGCAGGTTATTATGTAACTATAATTGCAAAAGTCATTAGCTATGCTACTCGAAATTAAGTGGCTATAACAATAAATTTTTTGCCACAATTATTATTATATAGCAAAAAAAAATTTTACATTCATAAACATTTGTTACACCAAATATTTTATGTAGTGATAATGGCCAAATATAACTAATTTTCGCTTCATTTCTTGGCTATTATCCAATTTAAATTGCATTTGATATGCTTGTCTTAGTGTTTTTCAGCTTTTTTAGGTCCAAACATCAATCCAAAGTTAAGCGGAGCGAAAGTATCAAATTTGGCGTGCAAATGGAGCAAAAAGAAGCTGCAACAGGGCATTAAGGGAAGTCACGGCCTGAGACACGGTTGTGATCAGAGCTCGTGACTTCCAGGAGGATTGCTGTACCAAGAAGGCCAAGGCATAAAAAAAAAATAGTAGCATTTGGCCTTGTCACGACCAGGATCACGTCTATGATTATGCAAATGGCTACTATACTGAAAAATGGGCAACGAAGAGTCTGTCATGTCCTTGGTCACAGGCATGACCACATAATTTTCCAGCAATATAAATACTAGAAAGTTGGAGAAAGAAAGGGACTTTTAGATAGTTTTTGGTTTTCTTAGTTCGAAAATCCTAGGAGAGCTAAGTTTCCAAGAAAAACACATCAAGAGCAAGGTTTGGAGACAGATTTCAAGATCAAGATCAAGTTTTCATCAAGATTCAACAAGGGTATTTAGGGTTTGAGTATAGATGTTAACAATCCATATTGGTTTCTTAACTCTTTTCTCTTTCTCTTCTATTTCAGGTTGTAATCTTGTTGTAGTTATGAACTAAACTCATTTAGCCTACCTAGATTAGATGAGTATTTGACATTCGTATGGATTAAACAACTATTTTCCTTAATGAACATTTAGGATTTTCTTCAAGTATTAATTTTGATTTATTTTTCTGCACTTTTCATCTTCAATGCATACTTGTGAATGATTGATGTTGCCTAATCTTTGCTAGAGATAGAAAGTTAGGTTTAAAACAATCAAAATCAATGCCTAGGATTCACATTTGTCTCACATGTTCTTAATGTTTTTCTTAATTGATTAGTTGTGTGAAGAGATTCTCAACCTTTACTTAGGAAGTTTGCTTGCTTGAGAAAGATTCAAACTCACTTTTTTTGTGAGAACCCACTTGTTGATTGCCTTAGATTTTTATTGAGTTGTTAGTTACCCATGCAATATAGGCACATACGAGTCGAAGTCTAGGCAGACGTTTCTCTCATTAAATCTTATCCATGTGTTTAATTTTCATTAAATTGCCAATTAGTCAATTTTAGTTTTAAGTTTAATTTAACTTTAGTTATTAATCCAAAACAATTAATTGTGAGCTAAACAATAGATGATAAGAGTGAGTTGGTACTTGATTGATTGAATTTGTATAATCCCTTGGGAGAATGATACCGGTACTCGTCAGTTTTACTACTTGATACGACCTCGTACACTTGCAGGTGTTGAGGTCGGCACGCATCATGTGGCTATAAACTTATTTTTAGCTACAAGTTAAAGTTATGAATATTTTACTATAAAATAATGAATCATGTGGCAATAAAATAATGTTCTTTAGCTACGAAAATAATATTAGAATATGTTGCTATAATAGTATAATTATGTAGCTAGAATCTTAAGATTTAGCTACGTTACAATTAGCTATGAAATCCGATTAAACATCAAAGTTATTTCTAACTATAAATTATTTAACTTACATGGTTAAAACTTTTGCTACGTCAAGCTACGAGAAAATTACTAGTAGTTAAAAGCTTTAGCCATAAAAAATCATATATTTAACTACATACATAGTCTTATCAGTAAATAAAAATTCTTGTAGTGTTGGGACAACAGACACATATAAAAACATCATAAAAAGGCTTTCCAACACTTTTTAGCGCCTGTATAGCTATTTAAAAGTATCACAATAAGCTTATTTTGTAGCAAGGGATATGTTATAGCATTCATGGATGTAGAGAGGCTAGTACCAACAGGAACACTCAGCCTCCTGGAATTTTGAAAATTTATAGAGATATAGTAGTCTTTTAAATGTAGGTGAAAAAACTCCTTTGTCTAATTGGGGACTAATATGGCATAAGGATTAAAAGAGAAAGAAAACTTACTTTTGATTTATTTTACCAATTTTGTCTTTATTTGCTTCATAAGAGAAATAGACTGCATCAATTGAAACAAGAATTTATTTTCTTTTTTTTTTTTTTTGAAGTTGGATATATAAATATATAATTAAAATTTTTTTTCTATTTGACATGAAAAAATTATCTTACTATTTATATTGATTTATTTTTATTATGGTCCTTAAAAAAAGCACTAAAAACTCTTTTTAGCAATAATTAAATATTATTCTAATTTTTCTTTAAAAAATATTATTATAATTTTATTTATTTTTCTTAAATTATGAAACCATATACATATTATAAAATATGTATTTATAAATTGAACCCTAAATAAAATTTCTCACTGTTACTGATAGCACTGACCGGAAAAATTAGAAATTGGGGGTTGCTTGGTAGTTATTCTCGCTTAGCCTGTTCACTGGCAATTTAAATGGTTTAATAGAACATATATAATCAAACGAGAGATGCATGAGTCTTGTCAAATTAATTGAGCTTAAAAATCTGTTTAATAGTTGGAATTTTAAGTTTAACCTATCGAAATTCACCCATCTTATAAACTAAGAAACAACTATACGTTCCCGCGAGTACAATACAACCAATAATGTCAGCTTTTATAGAGACATATATCTGAGTGCATCAGTTTCATAGAAGCATGTTTTTTACTGTTATTTATTTGTTGGAAAAATATCAAATAAAATAAAATGTGAAAATAATTTAATTCATTATAGAACAAATGACAACAACACACTTAAGCAAATAAAAATTATGAAAAACATATAATCAAATCAAGATTAGAGTTTTATTCTATATCTTCAAGATAAATTTGTTCCTCACTGGTATTAAAATTGTCTCATAGGATATAATAATTTTCTTCTTGTAAAAGTAGCACTCCAATTTACAAGAACAACGAACTTCATAATATTTACTCTCTCAATGACTTATGAACTTTTAACAAAGAATAAGGAAGAAGACAATAAGTGAAGGACTAATCTTCTGATCTCTTTTAACTCTAACACTTATGTCTATTTATAATAAAAATTATAAAAATACATAATTTTTAGTAAAGATATAATCCTTTTAAAAGAAATGAATAAAGGACATGACTCTTCTAAGAGACTTAAGTGAAGAGTTGTGACTCTAAATAATTTTCCATTCAAAATAAATAAAATAATATTATTTTATCCAACAATCTCCTACATAAATGGAAAATAACACACTAATGCAGACGCTAGAGAGAGTAATTATAAGATAAGCTGCAATGGGTAAGGTAGCTTTTGACTTTGAACCTTACTTAGTAAATATTATCATATTTACTTGGTTAACTAGTGAACTTGATGTCTTGAATTGTTCAACCGTTGGTATAAATCTAGGCAACAATTTTTACACAACATATCTTAATATATTATTTAGTTCTAATGGTTGTATCCATTATGGCCCTGAACAACTCCTGATTTCATAAGTGCTTTAGAGAATTCATCCTTGAAATTCTCATAAAATCAGCCCCAATTTTTACACTCACATAAGTGATTCATAATCTTCTGTATGAATCATTAAAAGCATAACTTATCCTAAAACATACTTTATGAAGCAATTTTCATCATAGAAATGGGAAGGAGTGGTATACTCCAAATTGCTTTTATAGAGTTTTTCTTAGTTTAGGTGTCCTTTTTGAACCTACTTCTTGGGATCTCCAGTCAGGTAAGTTGGGTTACTACTATGAAATCTCTTTAGTCATAGGCTTTAGTCCCATTCCCCTTAATGAGCAATTTTTTTTTTATCTTTAAACAACCCTTTAGTAAGTGGATCCACTAGTCTGTCTTTCGATTTTACATAATCGATGGATATAATTCCACTTTCAAGTAATTGCTTAATGGTATTATGTATAAGACATATATGTCTAGACTTACCATTATAAATTTGACTATGTGATCTGCCAATAGCTGATTGACTATCAAAATATATGCATATTGCAAATACAGGTTTTGGCCAGCATCGAATATCCTCTAAAAAATTTCTAAGCCACTCTACTTCCTCTCCAACATTATCTAAAGTTATAAACTCAAATTCCATTGTGGATCTGGCAATATAAGTTTGTTTTGAGGATTTCCAGAAAATTGTCGCACCACCAACAGTGAATACATAGCCACTTGTGGACTTAGTGTCCTTAGTGTAAGTTATCCAATTTGCATCACTATACCTTGTATAGTGCAAACCATAATATTTGGTATATTTAATATATCTAAGTACTCTCACAAGGGCTTTTCAATGGTCTTTGCTTGGATTACTTATAAATCTACTTAATTTATTTATAGCATAGGCTATGTCTGGGCGTGTACAACTCATGAGGTACATCAAACAACCTATTATTCGTGAATATTCTAATTGAGATACAGGTTCACCATTATTCTTTCTTAGATGTAAATTTACATCTACTCGTGTTTTCACGGGGGTTTCATCTTTATCAAGGAAATTCTTGAGTATTTTTTCAATATTGTGTGATTGAAATAAAACTAGCCCCGTTGATGTCATATAAATTTTAATTCCTAATATGACATCTGTCTTTCCCATTTCTTTCACATCAAAATGACTTGTTAACATCCGTTTAGTAGTCATTATTAGCTCAATGCTACTTACTATGATTAACATATCATCCACATATAATCATACTAGTACATAGCCTTTAGGTGTCATCTTAGCATATACACACATATCACATTCATTAATTTTAAAGCCATTTGACACCATCACATTATCAAATTTAATATGCCATTTCTTAGGTGCTTGTTTTAAGCCATATAATGACTTAACAAGTTTACAGACCATCTTTTCTTTTCCAGGAACAACAAATCCTTTTGGTTTTTCCATATAGATTTATTCTTCCAATTCATCATTTAAGAATGTTGTTTTAACATCCATTTTATAAATTTCTAGATTATATAATGCAACTATATCAATTAATAATCTTATGGATATTATCCTTGTTACAGGCGAATAGCTTTCAAAGAAATTAAGACCTTCCTTTTGCTTGAATCCTTTGGCTACCAACCTTGCCTTGTACTTATCAATTGAACCATCAAGTGTTAACTTTTTCTTAAAAATCCATTTGCATCCTAGTGATTTAATACCTGAAGGTAAATCCACTATCTCCCATGTATGGTTTTACGTAATGGATTCAATTTTGTTATTAATAGCCTCTTTCCAAAATGAAGCTTCCGGAGTAGACATTGCTTCCTTGACTGTCTTAGGTTCATTTTTCAACAAAAATGTTAGAAAATCTGGACTAAAAGACTTTGTTACTTTTGTCCTTTTACTATGTCTTGGTACATCTTCACTAACTTTAGTTTGAAGATTATCCATAGTCATATCATAAGTCTATTTGTTAGAACTTAATGAAGGAGGAAATACGAGCTGCACAGTGGAAGCTAAAAATAAAAAATCTGATGTGACTCAGTTTTTTAGTTTTTAAAACTTTTATAAAATAAGTTACCATGCCAAAACTCTTTTAGCATGGTTGGTTTAGTTATTCACTAAACTCTTTAATGAATACCTAAACCTAGGTATTGACCCATATTCAAATTCTATGATACTTAACTAATTTATTGTGCAAAACACAATAGCAATAAAGAAGGGATTAAATGTATCAAATACCTCAACTCCCTCCTTCGTTTAGCTCCTCAAGTGCAAAGTCTCAAGCTTGACTCACACCGAAGCTTTCCTGAAGGCTTGTATCTCCTTGTCTCTTTTAAAAAACTTAAACCCTCTCTTGGTTGTCCAAATGTTTAGTTCTTGCTTCTTTGTTGAGGACTTGAGACTCTTTGGGGATTTATTTGGACTTCAATCTTTACACACACTCCTTTTCAAGGATTTAGAAGAAGAGTTTATAGTTGAAGAACTCATTTTAAAAAATAAACTCCCTTTCTCTAAAATGGTGTGTTGATTTGAACTTTCTCTCTCTAACTCTTAAAGAGCTTCTCTCCCTAACTTAATGGAGAAGAAAATGAATAGTGT
>CAOJBK010336834.1:0-14445 GCA_948294925.1 Codiaeum variegatum | reverse complement strand
TTACATTTGCTTTGCAGTTTGGTATGTTGATTGAGTTCCTTTTTGAAAAGTTCCCAAACTTTGAAGATGTCAATGAAAGTGCCATTGGAGATCTACAAGTGAGTGAAAGCTTTATGATTGTTAAGTTCTGAAAATTATAATTTCAAGTGTAACTCTTTTTTTTTTTTCAGTTTGTTTTTATTTTGAGTAAGTTAGAAGCTTGTAGCTATGTGTTAAATTTTGATCAAAGAACCTAGTATCTCAGGGTTCAATTTGTCTCGTTGGCTTTTGTTTTATTTGAGCAATTTCATTGTATACATGTGCAATGAGCAGATATGTCCTTTCTAATTAAGGAGGGCACAATACTGCATTATTTCTTCTTTCCCCTCAATTATAATCATTGATGCTGTAGAAAACATGATAGCTTCAATTATAATTTGGATAGTATTAGAGACAATGTAAAGCTAATATTTGATAATATATTATTAGAGAATATCAAGTTAACATGTTTTTCATTTTCTTTTATGAAACAAAGATTGATGTTTCTTTGGGCACATGTAAATGTGGCTTTGAGAAATTGATGGAAGCAATTACAAGTTTTGTACACTTGCCTGGCTCACGTGATTCTAACTTGAGTTGTGCACTGTGTAGGCATTCTATAAAGCATCAAAACAGAGGTTTGATTCTGACTCTGAATTTAAGGAGAAGGCACAGAAAGCAGTGGTTCGCCTCCAGGTATGCTATTTTACTTCTAACTTAAAAGACTCCGTAAAGTTGATCTAACATGCAATATCTTGGCGGAGTTGTACTGTAAACCTTCAATGGGTAATAAATTGTTTTTTCTGCATACAGAGTGGAGAGTCCAAGTATCGCCAGGCCTGGACACAAATATGTGACATAAGCAGGAAGGAATTTGATAAGGTCTATCAACGTCTTGGAGTTCAGCTTGAGGAAAAGGTCAATATTTAGCTTTTTGTGTATGTTATGATTCTCTTATACCAATATTAAAGCATTTTCACAAGCTGCTTGTGAAACCTTTGGATGATATTGCTGTTCCTGGATCTTATTTTCATGCAAAATTCTTTTGCTGCAACATATGTCATTTGCTAAGTTTTTTTAGTGTTAGTATCTTGTGTATGTTTACTGTTACAAGATGCCCCCACCTTTTTTTTTCTCTCATAGATGATTTTTGCTAATTTAGCTTAAGAATGTCTTAAATGAAGTAATGCTTGAATAATTGATAAAATGGTTTAGTTGCTTTATTTCAACTTTCATTTCATGTAACCTTATCCTAGATAGATCTCATTTTTACCATTTTCAGATGTTGGAAGTGATATGCATCTTTGCATATAATGATCCTACCTTATTCTTGTCAATGTCTTATCTATCTTACTATTATGTTCCAATTTATTTAAAGCAGGTGTTTAACTTATTATGCTCTATTTTATGGAAACCACAAATGAATTTATTTGACTCTTGACTTGGGGAGTTAACAAGTCTAGGAATTTGGGTATTCATGATTAAATTTTATGAAAAAAAGCTAAATGAGTCGCTTTATCTGATCAAACCCATTAAAACTATACCCAATCTTTTATTCTCCATTAGTGACAACCAATAACTGAAAAATAGAGAATTATCACATTTATTTCTTTATTCTTTCCTTGTTCACAGGGAGAAAGCTTTTATAATCCTTTCATTCCTGGGGTTATAGAGGAATTAAGCAATAAAGGGCTAATTGAAGAAAGTGAAGGCGCACGTGTAATCTTTCTTGAAGGATTTGACATACCTCTTATTGTTGTGAAGAGTGATGGAGGCTATAATTATGCTTCAACTGATCTAACTGCAATTTGGTGAGTTTATTTTCCCACTTATAATAAAATCTCAAGTTGACAGCTCTCTCTGGATGATTTGATCTTTAAACCCTGGAACTATTCAACAATTCTGGCTTTATGCAATCTGGCTCTGTGTTTGTTTTAAGACATGTTTAACATCTTTGGTTTTTGCACATAGGAAAATTCTTTGATGGAATTTTTCTTTGTAAGCAAGCCCTGCCAAGAAAAACATCTTGTTTTCAAATTGAGGAATTATTTTCCATATTTTACAAACTCAAAAGAAAGGTAACGAGATCACTGAGAGCTAATAGACATATTCTCACTTGTTCAAAGACCAGCACCAACTGCTACTAATAATTGGTGACCAAAATGTTCAATCATGTTTTACATAAGTAATCCAAATTATCATCAATGATGATATTTTGTCTTGCCTACTCAAGTGAATTAGGATGTGTAAATGTTTATATATATATTTACTTCACTATGACAACATGATGATAAAAGCTATTTCATTTCCTTAGAGAGACAAGCTATCCATGCCTTATGTCCAGAACAATTTGGGATCAGACTTTGCATGCTAGTTTCTGATGGATCGACCAAGGGTTCTCTTTGGAATCACACTTTTAAAACATAAATTCCTCACATTTTAGTCACTGATCTTGGGTACTGAGGATGTGTGTATTATTTTCTATTTGCCATACTGTTAATCCATTGGCAGTGCAAGTGCATTTGGAGATGTTTTATTTATCATACTGTTCAATCTGCACTTTATTAATGTTAGTTTGGTGACATGTTTGTGTGAATGTGGTGGAGTCAGTTTGGAAATGAGAATTGAAAGTTTTGCCTGCCTTGTTTAGGTATCGACTTAACGAAGAAAAAGCAGAGTGGATGATATATGTCACTGATGTTGGACAGCAGCAACACTTTAATATGGTATTCAAAGTGAGTACTATCTAGTCTTCTGTTGCCTTATGTGGTGCTTTATGCATAAATTTGTCATCCTTGAGTTTTCATTCCACTTTATTTTATTTTCCACATACCAGTTCTTTTACTTCCTTTTGATGTGAAAATACCCAACTTGTTAATTATATCATATTGCCATGTACTCCATGCCCTACTTTCTTGGGTAGTAGAATTCTACATATACAATTGGAGGTTGAAGGTCTGATAGCATTCTTGTCTTCAAATTCAGGCTGCCAAACGTGCAGGTTGGCTCCCTGCAGAAGATAACATGTTTCCTAAAGCTAGTCATGTTGGATTTGGCCTTGTTCTTGGAGATGATGGCAAACGTTTTAGAACCCGGGCTAGCGAAGTAGTTCGGTTGGTTGATTTGCTAGATGAAGCCAAGACTCGCAGCAAAGCAGTACTTGTTGAGCGTGGTATTGTAACTGGACTGATGTGATTTATTTGTTAGTTATTACCTATGTGCCTTGCATCTCTTTGTAATCCTTGTAGTTTGTACAAAATATATGGAATGTGATTTTTCTTGCTTCAAGTAAATTGTTTCTGGATACTATTTAGATTTCCAATTTTCCATGGAGTAAATAATACCTTGTATTGTATCCCTGACAGGTAAGGCTGAAGAGTGGACTGAGGAGGAGCTTGAGCGGACTGCTGAGGCAATTGGTTATGGTGCTGTTAAGTAAGCATCCTGATTTGAACTTCCATCTTTGGCTGTTTAAATTGCCGTATTCATGATAATCTGGTCTCTTATTTTTTACTGAGTCCAATATTCTGGTAGCATTTACTATTTGTGGCATAAGGAGTTAATAACTCAGGGTTGGAGCTATAGCAGTTCCAGTTTGTGGCTTAAAGTTTACTTGAAGTTTGAATCTAGTTGTAGGTATTTTTTTTACTGTAGGAATATTTGTTAGGGGCCTGTGTAGTGCAAGTATAAAGCCTTGAGAATCTAGTGTCAAAATGTTCATTGAATCGGTAGATCTACCAGTAATTGCAAAAATACTGAAGGGTAGAACTGATTGGACAATCTTGGTACGATGGTCAGAATTGTGAGATCATAGTTGAGGGATGACCTTCAAGGGTTGTTGGTTAATTAGATGATATTTACAGTGTGAATATCCATGAGTAGCACAAATGATCCCATTGTCACAAGTAGCAGAAAATAACTAGAATTTATTGGTATGCTAATAGACACTATTCTTCCTTGCTGTATTAGGATTTGGAATTTACTAACTTGTAGGCTTGGAATTATGAAATAGGTCTTTCTTAAAAGTTAAGAACTCTACTCAAATTACCAAAATACCCTAAAATTGGTGTAAGTCGAAATGACAGTCATACACTACTTCAGGAAATATGATTAGTTCACATAATCATGCCCTGTGCTTAAAATTTTGTTACATCGAATCATTTATGACTTTCAAAAGCTGTAAGGCTTGTGTCCATTGGATGTTGCATGAGCTCCATTACGAGAGACCTAAAGTTGTCAAATCAGAGCATAAGGTTGTGATATCTATGGCATGTTTGTCCTGTGCCTATATTAATCTGATTTCCAATTCTTTCGATTAAAACTCACAGTTCACTTGTCTGGATCAGTGGGGCAATTTGCTGGTAGAGATAAATTGTTACTATGTATTCATTTTGTTAACAGCACTGCTGCTCATCAATTATTAATTAACTGTTATTTCTACATTTTAACAGTTGCATTTTTATTCTGTTTTTTCAGGTATGCTGACTTAAAAAATAACAGATTGACCAATTATACATTTAACTATGATCAGATGCTTAATGATAAGGTAAGTATCTGATTTGCTGCTTGATAGAGATTTTACGAATTTTGTGAAACTTAGTTCATGAGAACTAGTACTACTTTTTTTGTGCTTTTGCTTTTCAACTTTACTTGTTTATTATGCTATATTGCTTATTGTTTCACAAAATTCGTAATAATTATGCTATATTGCTTATTGTTTCACAATATTGGTTATTATGCAACAACTTTACTTATTCCGGCACTGCTGCTTTTCTTACATTCGAACTTGTTCTAGCACTGCTATGGTTTTCTTACCTTCAAAAAGTTTTGAACAGGGAAATACTGCTGTTTATTTGCTGTATGCACATGCTCGGATATGCTCAATCGTCAGAAAATCTGGTAAAGACGTCGAGGAATTGAAGAAGGTAATTTCTCTTCCTAATTGAAGTTTAAAATTTGATGTAAATATTTATCAAATTTGGTACAAGATTCAAATACATTTCTCACTGACATTTATTTCAATTGATGTCTATCATAGTCCTGAAATCAATGTTTCCATATAGTCTAGAGAATCAATATTCTTCTTTTTTCCCCTTTTAACCTAGAGTCGTGGTATCTAGGCACTGTAATGTGTCAGGTGTTTAATGCTTATGGATTTTAAGGACAACAATTTTTGCTGCAAGTAGTTAAATTAATAATATCTAGTGATGCCATTGCAGATAGGGACGTTGATTTTGGACCACCCTGATGAGCGAGCTTTGGGGCTTCATCTACTACAATTTGCTGAAGTAAGTTGCATGTTTTGAAGAATAACTTTCGATGTTACTTCTTGACCTTTGCCTGCTTTTATTTTAAAGTTTTAGCTTGCAAGTTCGAATTAAAGTGGATGTGTTATGTCCTTTTCAGACTGTTGAGGAAGCCTGCACAAATCTCCTGCCAAATGTTTTGTGTGAATATCTCTACAATTTATCCGAATATTTCACCAAATTTTATTCCAACTGCCAGGTATGGTCCAAATCTACTGAAATCTTATGTTAACCATCGAAGCTGACAAAATAGCAAACCAGCTGATAATCAAATGTTTTTTTCTTATTTCCGACTGAGATTTTATGATACATGAACATATTGGAAAATTTGGCCAGGTGGTTGGGTCAGCTGAGGAAACAAGTAGGCTCTTACTATGCGAAGCAACAGCGGTAGTAATGAGAAAATGCTTTTTCCTTCTTGGAATTGCACCTGTTTACAAAATATGACAACACGAACACAAGTTAAAGGGTTTTCCATATCTCTATTTTCTCCAACACCATTGAAAGTGTATACAGATCATGTTTAACGCCAGAAAATTTTCTTTATGCAATCAAAGTATAGTTAGAGTTGTACTTGTTTGATTATTTTAACATCACGTAGATTGTATCTTCTGTGCATCACATTAACTTTTTAGGACAAGGTTAAAATTACCAACCTTTGTACACTAATAATGATTTAATATATGCTTTGTTGGTATGCAGTATCTTTGTTTCCTATGATAGCAGTGAAGATCCGAAATTGCCTGTTGGTAAGATAAAAAAGAAAAGAAAGGGAGTTAAAAGGGATCAGAGTGGCTGGTTTTTTCAATTTAGTTGAAACAATAGAAGTGTCTGCATTTAAATTTAGTAGGGAAAAACATATGACTATGCCACCTACCCAAAAGCCAATAGGCTTGTCAATGCAAAAACCCCAAAACTGAATACAAAGAGAAGAAAACAGAACATGAATTGAAAACAGGTTGAAGACCGAGAACGATTTTACTGAGATATCAAAACCTAAAAAAATGCAGCATGAATAAAGCCAAATATCAATTGAAACATCAGTTTACACTTAAATAAACGTTTAATGTCGTATACTACTGTAATATTATGGATCAATTATATTCTCACTCCATTCTTAAATAACAGTCCATTTTGTTTTTCCGTTATTAAGTACCAAAAACGAATTTATAAAAAAATATATATTAAATTATAATAAAAAAATAAATGAATGCGTCCGTCTCAAAAGAGCAATTTCATAAAATTATGTATTAAATAATTTTTTATTTATATATTCTAAAAATAATTGAAAGTCAAAGTTCGACATTGATAAGTGTAATCACATGTTATTTCAAAATTGAATGAGTAAAAAAAATTATGAATTATAGTAAAAATTGTATATTTATTACGGCCTTCTAATTTTGGTAATTTACACGAATTTTCAATTTTTATTATAAAATTATCTTAAAATATTATATTTTTTCATTTTAAATTTAATGCGAATTCCAATGATTAATCATGAAATAATAATGAATAATGTGCCATTTTAATGGATTTATTAGTTAATTAAATTAAATTTGATTTTAATTTTAGAAAGTGAAATCAAATTTTAATTTGCGCTTGATTTTAGTTATTTACAATTATAAGCTTATAAATATGAAAATATATCTAAGTAATTAAATAAAGCTAACAAATATAAGAAATAAATGAAATGAATTTCATTAATAAAAAATAAAGTAAAATAAATACAAATGTAAATAAGTTAATTTTATAGTTACAAGAAAGATTAAATGAGTAAATTTGAATACAATGTAAAAAAAAAAAAAAAACTATGAAATAAAAATCAAAATTTTGCTTTGATCTTTCAACTTTGATTTCATTACTTGGAACTCAAGTCTTATTAAAAGCTAATTAACCAAATAGAAAATGGTAATAACAAATAATAATTAAATTAATTATAGTAATTACTTTAATAAAGATACTAAAAGTCATATTATAATTTTTTTTTAAAAAAAATGACTTAATATTCTATTGTCAAAAAAAATATTGAATAAAATAATTTATAACTAAAATAGTTAGTTTTATAACTAAAAAAATTGATTTTTTTAAAAAAAAAGAAGCTCTAAAATAAATTTCTTTCTAAAAATCATTTCCTATTTTTTTAATCTTTTAGAAGTTATATTTACTTTTATAAAAATTATTTCCTTCAATTAAAAATCAAATATTTATTTTTATAATAACTAAAACTTTTTTTCTCTCTCTTTTTTTTAAAAAAAAGAGTATTATCTTTAATCAAATTAAATTATTATAAACTAGTCATAATTTAAAATTACTTTATTCTTCTTTGTGTTTAAAACTGGTATTATCATAACCCATGTCTTATTTTTATTTATTCTACAACATATTAAGGGAAACTAAAAATAATTATCCTAACTTATAAATATAAGTTTATTTAAGATATTTTTAATTTTGAAAAGAAGTGGAAAAGAATTCATTATTAATAATTACTAGAAAATTGTCCCAAAAAATTCAATTTTAAATTAAAACCAACTTTAGTTTAAATTTTTTTTAGGGTTAATTATAATAAAAAACCATCAACTTAAGCAAAATTACAATTTCAACGATAACTTCAAATCTTTATAAATCAGTACTTGCATAATTATTTTTTGACAAATATATGCTAATAACCAAATTTCCTTGTATGGTGCTGATACATGCCATCTAACAACTTGCCATGTCAAATGGAATAGCCCATAAAATCTTCTTATGTGGACTAAACATTTCTCCATCTTTCTTCTAACCCACCAACCAAAAAAAACATTGTTCTTCTTCAACCATCACCTCTCCTCCACCATGACTGCAACATCTTCATCTCACCAGAACCTCCAACCTTCTCGTCGGCCGACACACATTGACCCCATCCCAAGCGACACAGCATATAATCGAAAGATCGTCACAAAAACAGACTTTTAGAAAATAAGTTTAAAACTAAAAATTTTAAAAATCTCAAAGAGAGAATTTAACAAATTATTAAGATTTATATTATTGAATAATAAATATGTTATAATAACTTCAAGTAGCCTATTTATAGGGTTTATATATTCTTAAACTAAAACTGATAAGGAGTTAAAATCATAAAAAGAAAATAATAAATAATCATAAATCTACTAATAAACTAATTAAAATATTTACTAAATAAGAATTTAACTAAATAAAAAAAATAATTAAAATACTTGATGAATAAGAAAGTCTAATTAAAAATCCTTACTAATCAAGAAAAATAATTAAAAGTCTATAAAATAATTAAATAATTAATTAAAGCTTCACAGTTAGAATTTCATCATTCTTGGGTTGAATCTTATCACGACTCTCTTAATAAATTTGAACGTTGTCATGAGTAGAATTTTCCTCACAAAGATTTATAAAATTATTACGAGAAAAATTCTCTATCTTCCTATAATACTTATTTATCATTTTCTTCAAATCATACAATATATAACCACTAAGATAAAATTGATCAACTAATAAATTCTTCATCTTTGTCGATGAACGGATTTTACAATATCTCTTTTGATAATCAACTCACCATTCCAAAACACAATCTATTAATTTCATTGAAGCAATTTTAATCCTTTCTACTCCATGATATTATGATAATCAAAATATATCTCTAAAACAACCATTTCCAAAATCTTTTTCGTAAAAATCACTATCAAAATAAGAAAGACCTCTATAAACATATTGATTATGAGCTCCATCAGATCTTCTATTTATTTGAGGAATCAATTCAATGATTGGTCTACCGTGGCTACCTCCTCCGGCTTGATTCAATGGGTTATTTCCATTCCATTGAACACCTTCTCGCAACAAGGTACGTAGTTGTCAATCGATTTTTGTCAACTATTCTATAATATTACGAGTTGAAATTCTTGGTTCTTTGATTGCTCTTCAAATAGTTGTTAACCCTTAAGCTTCGTCATTAGGTCGGCTATCACTACTACCATGAGCCATCAAATTAGGTGAATTCCCACTCTGATATCACCTGACGCAACGTGTAATGCGAAGGATCGTTACAAGAACAAACCCATAGAAAATAAGTTTCAAAGCTAGAACTAAAAAAAATCTCAAAGAGAGAATTTAGCAAATTGCTAAGATTTATATTCCTGAATAATTTATGAAAGTTTTACAATAACCTCAAGTAGTCTATTATAGGATTTACATAATTATAATATAAAACTAATAAGGAATTAAAATTAAAAAAATAATAATAATAAATAATTATAAACCTACAAGTAAACTAATTAAAATATTTACTAAACTATAATTCTAACTAAACAAGGAAAACAATAAAATACTTGATGAATCGGGAAGTTTAATTAAAAATCCTTATTAATCAGAAAAAAACCACTTAGATACATAACCATTAAAAAAAAATCATGGCCGCCTTTTTTCTCTTAATTCGTTTTCTAGCCACTAATCTTTCTTAAGCAATGTGTGATTTTTTGCCATTTTTTGCCTGAAATCACCATTCTATGTCTTTTTTCCTTTAGTTTTTTATGAAATAAATGGTTAATTCATATAGATCTAAATTTTTATTTTATTTATTTTGTGATTTTTTATTTTGTCGTTCTGAGTCGTTTTTTGTCATTTTGCGGCGTTTTATTTTTGTGTGTGCAATTCAAATAATCGGTACATATTTGATCTGATAGAGATAATAAATCAGACTATGATCGTCATTATATTGAAGAACTGGAATCATAGGTATTCTGCTAACTATAATATTATCATATTCGTAGGCTTTAAGCCATTTTTATGCTTTTAACCTAGATGTTGAATCACTCTTTTATGGTTTTTAGCAGATTTGTAAATGTGATATATCGATGTATTGTTAAATTGAATCAATAAATTTAATTTTATTTCAAAAAAAATCCTTATTAATCTAGAAAAATAATCAAAAACTTCTAAAATAATTAAATAATTAAAATAACCAATTAAAGTGCCTTCATCACCGAGTTGGAACCCAGCCTCCTTCAGCCCATTACTGCCTCTCCTCCTCCCTCCATTTGCTTAGCCTCTCGCCAAACTCGCTGGTCACAAACCTTCATCCCTTCAGCTCCCAACCCACTGCCTCTTTCTCCTCCATTTCTCCCCGTGAAACCAACAACCCTCCACCCCATTTTTTTTTGGGCCAAACCTCTTCGCCTGAGACCCTCAGCCCGTCGATGCCAACTCCCAACCAGTCGGAAGTTCCAAAACCCAATGTCTCAACAAATGACCTAATATTAATGGTTTTTTCTCCTAAAGTAAAATTCATATTGTTTGGAAGGGAAGAGTAAGAAATTAAGATTCATATTGTTTAATTTGAAGGAAAGTAAGAAATTGAAATATAAATTCTTTAACATTTTTTTGAAATTTTATTTTTTAGAAAAATAAGTGATGATATAACATTTTATTTGGCTTTTATGTGTCAAATCATGTCCTACATGTCAAATTCGTACATGACACGTCATTTCCGATTGCCTAGTTGGCATCAGATTATGTTCAAGTAATCAATTTACCAAAATTAAATTCTTTATGTATCGATTTGCCAAAATTAAAAGTTTCTGCAAAAATTACAATTTTGCTTATAGATTTTGTTTTTTTTTTTTTGTAATCAACTCATTTTTAAAACAAATGTAATTTCAAAGGACAGTGCGTTGATCCTAAACTGTTTTATGGATCACCCTTAACGATAAGAATGCACTATTTACTAAGAAAATGAGAAAATTCTGAAATTATAATTTTATTTCTTAAATTAAGATTAATATGGATTCAAATTGTTTTTTTATAGAAAAATGATTATTTTTAAAGAGTGTTTAGGAGAAATTTGCATTATCGAAACAAACAGTAATACCCTAGATTTCAAATTGATATGAAATGGTCTTCCATGTTATGTATACACATTCTTCTCGCAATCTATCCATTTTCTTGGAAGTTAATCGATGAAAATTGATTAAAGGAGTATTTATTAGAGATAGTAATCTATAAATAATTAAGCTAATAAGGTAATGATTAATATGTAATGCTATAGTTAAAAATTGATAGTAAACTAAAATTAGTCATTGAACATACTAGATATAATTTTGAATATGTTACATGAAAATTATTTAAGGACATTAATTTGTCTACACAAGGTTTAATGTGTTAATATCTCATTTTTAATCTTATAAGATAATTTAGATATGAAAAATTAAATATAACTAGTGGGGATTATAAGGTTTATCTGATTGGTTGTTATAAAGTAAAATGTGTATGTGTTGATGTGTGATTGGGTAAGGACATTGTAGAAACTTCTTTAAGCTTTCTTTTCTACCTAATACCACACATTAAAGTCTCCTCTTCAAGCCATTGTCTGGAACACACTAGAATTTTAGTGATAGAAAGTGAGAGAGTTTAGAGAGAAGTGAGAGAACTCCATTATTGAGAGTAGAGAGAGTTGTGTTGTCATTGTTTTCAGCCAAAACGACCTCCTTCCTTAATTTTTTCACCTACACGCACCACCCTACCCTCTAGATCTTTGAGAGAGCTTTCCAATGACACCTTTCCGGTTACCGGACGCCACAGGACGGGCCGCCATTCGCTGGAGAAGTGAAGGATGCCAGTCTTCGACTAAAATGTGATTTCTCGCTTGCTCCGACCTCTGTTTTGAGCGTATAAGGTATCGTTAAAAAGCTTGTGAATTTTTCCATCTTGGAAGTGAATTCTTTGTATTTTGATATCTTTTTATCATATGTATTTTTAAGTTAGGTTGTAATGTTTTTAGAAGGGTTATATCGAACTATGAATTGAGTATATGTTAAGATTAATCTTTGATGTTTTGAGTATGTTGATTGATATGTTAAGGTTTGTGAATTGTGTTATTCTTGATTAAGGTTTGGAAATACTTAAATTGGGGTTTTCATGGTACTAGTTTGAGGCTAATAGCTTAAATTAGAATTGAGGTGAGTTTTATGCATTATGTTAATGCTAAATGTGTAACCTTGCAAAATTTTGATTGACACCCTAGTATGAACTTACCATGAACATCACCATTGTTAGTGATTGTTACTAAATGACTTTGATAAGTCTCATATGACCTAGTTGATTTGAATATTATTGATATGCTTATGAAAATCCTAGTGACCACTTGTATATGACAGAATACTCGTACTGATGGGGGTAAAATCATCAAACTGTGTGTACCAGTGACTGATCTGATACATTCTAAATATCATAGCCTACCCAGGGAGGACTGATTCCCTAGGCGTATACCCGACCAAGCATACTATAAGTGACCGACCTGTGGATAGAAATTTTAGCTCATCCATAATTTTCAGCCCGTTATATGTGATAAGATATGTGTGATTTAGTTCTGTCTATATAAGATACATGTAATTGATCCTTATTTTATCAATGTTTACTTTACCACATATCCATTTATTTTTTATATGTTCATTGCTTAACCTATGATCTATACCACAGGTATTAATATATGCATAAACTCACTAAGATGAAAGCTTACTCCATTATTTCTGATGACTTCTGGTGCTAAGGATATTAGTGAATGATCTAAGGAGTGTTAAACTTCTAGCCTGTTCATTTCAAGGCTCAAGATCTAATATTTTTTTGTAAATATGTCTAAATGGTTTGTAGATAGTTGCTCTGTAGTACTTGAAGACTTAGTATATGTTTGAATGATCTTTACTTTTCTATATGTTATTAATATGATAATGACATAAGATGAGTATGTGGATTTATTGTGATGAATATTGATGGGATTGGATATGCATTGCTATGAAAGTATCGTTTGAGTTTGCTTTGCAGGAAGGTAACTCTATATCTAGGCGAAACTCTGCCGAAATTTCCGATAAAATTAAGTGTTATATGACTAATCAATATGGATATGAATTGTTTGCTTAGTAAATCATTATAAATTATTAGTGGTTACCTTATATATCTAAGTATGATAATTTATGATCAGATATTTGAGTTATGAGTTAGGATTCTACCGGTGTTAGGTAGCTTTAAACCTACTCATACCCTAGGATTGTCATGCTTGGAAAATGAGGTCTGACACAAACTCACGATAAGAGATGGTGCCCCGATCACAAACCGCGTTATGAATTATTTTTAAATATTTTGAATGCTTGGAGAACAAGAATTGACTAATCCTCCATAGATAATGCAGAATCCCTTCAAATTGGGAAACTGTCATTTAATTTGATAATTTAACTATTAGAAGATAATCACTTTTTTTAAAAAAAAATCAGAACATTTTTTCAATTTATTTTTTAAAATTGTATGAATCACATTAATTTGATTTATTATTAGCTTGATATTGATAAGCTTCCACAATTGTATATACCGTCTTTCTGTGAGACAGTGTATTATGAATTACTCTAAAGTTGCGGTTTCATGCTTAAATTAAATGGAATTAATTAAAAAATAACCAAAAAAATTAAATGAAATTTTAGGCTCTATAGATTCATTTTCCTCATATCCACCATTTTTGAAACTATATTAAAAAAAAAAAACACTGAACATTGTGTTGTTTGTGTAATAATGAAATAATTTTAATTTCATTATAAACCCAAAAAAAAAGGGATAGCTTGCAAAATAAACAAGTGGTACATCATGAAAAGATGAAAAATCCCTAATCACATATAATTATGAAAAATAATCACCCACTAATTATGGAACTTGATCTAATCTTACCAAAAGAAGATAATCTTGAACTTTTCTTTGATATAATAGCTTTAGGACTATAAGACTTTTTATCAATAACACCACCATAGCTTTTACATGACTTCATTTTAGATCTATATGAAGTGTTTGTCACTTTCTTTGCAAGATCTTCTATGCTCTTCACACTTGCTATTGATGTAAATGATTGTGATTTCCCATTGTAAAATTTTGAAAGACCTCTCCTACAATATATAAAAATTTATCATCAATTCATTGAATATTTTATAAATTTTGAATAATTGAGGCTGAACAAGTTAAAGGTTAGAGTCGACTTGATACTTACTTGATTGGGAGTTGAGCCATGAGCTCTGATAATTGATATAAAGGTCCATTATTTTCAGGTGATGTTAATGTTGATGATGGTGAAGAAGAAGAATAA
>CAOJBK010336681.1:0-10319 GCA_948294925.1 Codiaeum variegatum | reverse complement strand
GTTTGCAACTCCACCAGGTGTTTGTACTCTAGGACATATGCCTTCGGATCCTAGCTGCCATCATACTTCGTCATTTGTGGCTATTTGAACTTCTCAGGCATCTAAAACTCATCAATCCTCTTACTGAATGGGGATCTTAGGTTGAGAGTAAAGTTTCTCCTGTGGTCAGGCTTGGCTCCTTCCATCTCTTCCACATATCTCCTCACCTCTTCTCTCAACACGGCTCTCGAACCATGATGGCCTGAGGCTTCTTAATCATTTGCCCATTTGATTCTCATGTCTATGAGAATGCCTTCACATACTCTCCGAGCCCCTGTGGGATCGACTCCTTCAGTCATCTTCTCCCTTACTCCGTCTGGTTTCGCAAGCTGTGAGCCTATCTCCTGCTCCTTTTCTATCATCCTCCCTCAGCCTTCTACTTCCTTCTCCCACTCTTTCCTTTCTGGCTGACACTTCTAGCACCGATCTAACTCCACCTCTTCCTTTTGTAGGCCTATGCTCTCCCTGCTTTTACACCGGTGGGAGTGTTGAAATTCAACCTTTTGCTCATTGCGGGAGGGTCATTGTCAACCTGGGCTTGTGGGTTAGGTGTTGGAGTTGGTTGGAGTTGTAGGAGTAATGGGACAAGGTTAGTGATTAGGCTTTGCAAAGTAGCTACTAATTCTGGGGTTGCAAGGGGTAGTGTAGGCTGTGAGGCTGGAGTTGAGGGGCTAGGCATTTGAGGTTTCCCCATAATGCCTTGAAAAGTTTATAGGGAGGCAACTAAGTTGGTCAAGGCTGCTATTGGGACCTGGGTATTCACAAGAGTGTTTGTTGCTTGAGTTGCGTTGGTAGGTGGAGGATTACCCTCCACATTATGGATTTCATTGTAGATAAATTCCATTTTGAGAGCTATTTGTGCAGGTTTTGAAAGATAATGCAAGAAAGAATCATCTGTGTATCGATTCTCAGAGAAAGAAGAGAAGAGAAATGATGAAGAAACTCAGTGTTTCCCATAAACGGCGCCTAATGATACATGGTGTGCTTCCACAGAGTCTAAATGGAACTTCTCTGGTTGGATTGAGTCTACCTGCAAAGACAGTGAAGCAGTCAGGGGTGGTCAAATGTGTTTCCGGCGTAAATCCTCGACGGTAAAGTCAGTTACTGTAGAGGAGTAGAGATAATGCTATCAAAAATGGATTATGTGACTTTTAGTGTGTATGGTAAGTCATACCTGAATAAGGCGTTTTGAGGGGTATTTATAAGGTTGAGCCCATGTAGCTTGGACATGTGTCCGCTTTGGGTAGGCTACATATACCTTGATGGGATTGTGACATGAACGGAGGGCTGCTGACTGATGTAGTCAGTCAGTCTGTCAGACGTCCGAACCCCGAAGGCTAACAGGCCAAATCTCTGAATGTTCGGAGAATTCAGGGAGTGACTAACATGCTAGTAAAACTCAGACTAATCTCGAACTCCTCATTGGTATCAAACCACACGGATACATAATTGTATCAATAGTCAAATACAATGACTTTATATACACTACTTTGGCTAAGATTACCACATAAATCCTATCTTAAAATATATCCTTATATTCATAAATATTAACACTTTAACAACTCGTTTGGTGGAATGGATTGTTTTGTTAAATCATTATATTAGTAAATAACTTCTTATTTGTTGTCTATGATTTAGGTTACAATTGACAATCAAAGTAAACCTATCGGATTGATTTTAACTAATACATTATTTGCAAAGATTTATTTCTTAAAATAATCTCATTTTTTTTACTCAATTTATTAATTCATCCTATCAAATACAAGATTATCATAATAGGATTATTTAATTCCATCAATTAAATTTTTTTACCAAGATTTAAATAATTAATTTCATGGTTTAATTAAGCATAAAATTATAATTAATTTTAGAAATTATGAGTCCATGTAAAATAAATATAAAATATTAATTTTAATTTCAAATAAAATGTAAAGTATTATTATTAATAAGGAATACGAGTTCGATAACACGTGTACTAAAGGGATTCCAATTTACTTCTATATATATAGATAAAAAGATAATTAAAAAAAAAAAAGAGCTCTCTTCTCACTCTCACTTAAACACTTTATTTCTCTCATTTCATATATTACACAGATACTGACTTGACGTCGGAGTGTCTCTCCGGAAGACATCCCCAGAACTCCTAACTTATTTTTTATTATTTACAGATCAATATGGGACCTATGTCCAAACTGCCGGACATTCATACTTCATCAGTAAGAAAAGTATTTATCTAAAAAAAGTATTGGAAGGTATAATTTTTTTTCCATTTATAGAAATACCGTGTCATGCACTGTATTTTTTATTCTTTTGAAGAAATTTGTGGCCCCTGTTTTTTGGATATGTTCCACAAAGAATAAAAGGGAAAATGATTTCCTACATAGTATTATAAGATTTACTTATTGGTGTCTTTCTAGTCAATATTATCACACTGAGATAAAATAAATAAATATCGCTATAAAAATTTGAAAAAAAATGGATATGGGCACACTCTCTACTATTAATAATAAGTTTAGAATGAAAAAAAATAAAAATTATTGTGAGCAAGATTTTAAAAACTTTACAAGTACAAAAAGGAGATAGCAAATACAGAATGACCTGATAGGGAGTATAGAACAATGTCTGGATGCATTAGGAAGGGTCTTGAATTTATAGAGGGGGTCAAAACTCATGAAAAATCGATGTGGAATTCATTATAGTTTAGTGTGATAACCATAACTAGCTTGTAATAACCGCAACAATGTTTTTTGTAATCACAACCCTCCTAGTGATAGTTACAATGTATTATTACAGCTGGTCATTGCAGTACCATAGGGCAACTTGTAGTTACTGCAACTAGTACGTTAGTTGTCGCATGCAATTTTTCAGCCATTTCACCTGATTCTCATTTATTAGATTTTGAGGATTTAGAAATGTTTTGAAGGTTAATGGGGCAAGTGTTGAGTTTCAAGATTTCGATTATCAATTTTCGATTTTTGGCAATTTTGATCCTCATTGGTCTATTCATAAAATTTAAGCACTCTTAAAGGTCTAGTGCAAAATTGAGTATTCAAAATGAGTCCAATGTAAGGAGTCCATTCTAGACAATATTCACTGATACAGTTCAACCTCGGCCAAGTTCGGCTATAACTAAGGTTCGGGATTAGTCCGAGCCCACTAACAGCCTGGTTTCTTCCGAATCTCTGAGCCTTTAAGGAGATTGTCCCATTATCCTTCGGAATTCGGAAGACTGACAAAGACAAGTGTCCACAAGGCTCTAAAGCCCGTCAGAGGTCACATCACAAGTCCCATCCTTGGAGACTCTGCACCACACCTAAAATGGATACATATCCCACTACAGAGATTTTAACCCTATAAATATAACATCAACTTCCTCATACAAGTAAGTCTTTCTAAGAGACAAAAATCCACATTTTCCAACTTTGAGAGCTGTTCTCATATACACATTTCTGACTTGATCGTCGGAGGGTTATTGTCAGAAACAACATCTGGCTACTCCTGACTCTTCTTTGTCTTGTAGGTAGTTCAAATCTAACCAAGGGAGTCTCACTCCAACAACGTGTCCAAGCACAACGCATCATTTGGTGCCATCTATGAGAAACGTGGAGTTTTCTCATTAATCATTTTCTCTTCTTTTCTCTAAGAATCGTCACACCGGCGGTTCTTTCTTTCATTTTCTCAAAACTTGTACTAAAAGCTCTCAATATGGAACCAACCCACGATGAAACCCACGCTGGTGAAGATGGTCCTCCACCCGCCAATACACCTGTGAATAATCAAATACCAGCAACGGCTTGGACCAATTTAGTTGCCTCCTTACAGACTCTCCAAAGCTTCATGGGGCAGCCTCGAATGCCAAACTCTTCAACTTCAGCCCCACAACTCATACAACCACTGGCAATACCAGATTTAGTGGCTACCTTGCAGAACTTAATCACTAGTCTTGTCCTTTTTCTCCCACAACTCCAATCAAATGCAGCACCGAGCCCACCAGCTCAAGAGACTAATGGACCCCCATCAGCAAATAGAAGGCTAAACTTCAACACCCCTACCGATGCAGAACTAGGAAGAGCACCATCAATTAGACCCACAAAGGGGAAAGGTGGGGTTAGATCTGTTGTGGAGATATCAGTCAGAGAGGAGAGAAGGGGAGAAGAGAGAAGAAGGTTCGGAGGGGATGGTAGAGAAGACATAGATAGGCTTACAGCTAGTGAAACCAGGCGAACCAAGGGGGAGGAAGACCGGAGAAGCCGGTCTCATAGGGGTTTGGGGAGCAGAAGAAGGCATACCCATAAACATGAGCCTCAGAGAGGAGGTGATCAAGAGGCTTTGAGCCATCATGGTTCACGATCCATGCTGAGAGAAGAAGTGAGGAAGTATGTAGAAGAGATGGCAGGAGCTAAACCTGACCAAAGGAAAAGTTTCACCCTCTCAATCTGAGGTCTCTATTTGTTAGAGCCATTGACGAGTTCTAAATGCTAGAAAAATTTAGGCATCCACATATGGGTAAATATGATGCCAGTTAGGACCCCAAAGCACACGTCTTTGAGTATAAGCACCTAGTGGAGCTGCAAACTACCAGAGACGAGGTGTTGTGTAGAGCATTTCAAAGCACATTAGAAGGGGCTCCTATGAAGTGGGATGACAGCCTGCCTGAACGCATCATTGATTCATTTTGGGGTCTAGTAAACCTGTTCGTGAAAAGATTCTCTGCCAGTATCCTAATACCTACACTAACCCAAGATCTAGAGCAGATAGAGCAGGGTTAGGAGGAGTCATTAAGGGATTTCATAGCTAGATTCAACAGAGAGACCTTGAAGGTCACAGTTATAGACGAGCCTCGAGCAGTGGAAACTCTGCAAAAATGCAAGACGCACCAGGACTATTTCAAATCTTTAGTCCAAAGCTCACTCAAGACGTTGAATGAGGCCATGGCCATTGCTGGGGAATACATTAAACAATATGATTCCTTTAGAGAAAGCATGTTCTATAGGAAAAGAAGAATGGATGAGGGGAGCTTATCACAGAATAAGGAGAAGAAGGAAGAGACTCCAACAAGAATTGGGGGGGGGGGGGGATCATCTGACCGGCTAAATCCCCCACCAAGGTAGATCGAATCGTCTAAAAGAGAGAGGTTTGACCCCTCCAAACTCACTCCCTTGAACGCTAACCTTGAAGTTGTTTTTACTGCTTTTCAAGATAGAGAGGTCTGGAAGAAGCCAATACCAATCATGAAAGACCTAGATAAGAGAGATAGGTCTCAATGGTGCAAATTTCATAACCCCCATGGGCACACTACCAACAAATTCTGCTCTTTCCTCAAAGAAATCGATAACTAATCCAACATGGATATTTGAAAAATTACATCAAAAGGATGACCAAGTTGAACCAACGAACCCAACGCAGGTCACACCAGTCGAAGATGGAGTGGCTGGGGATATCCATTGCCTCACTGAAGGACCATAAGAGATCTCTCTAAGTCAGAACAAGGAGAAGGAAGTTGCCCAAACCCACAAACCATCTATATAATGGCTCAAAATAATTAGCAGCATGTAGCAGGGCCACCAGAAAGGTAGAAGCCATTGTGATCACAGCAGTGGTGGCCAACTTTTGGGTTCGGAGGATCTTTGTAGATATAGAGAGCTCGGTGAACCTCCTATTCTGAAAGGCTTTCACCCAGATGGGGATAGAGAGTTTGAAGATTCAGCCATTAGAAGTGCCTGTATGAACACTAAATAAAGCCATTATTCCAGTAGTTGGCACTATTGAGCTGTCAGTGACAATAGGCAAGGCTTCAAAAGTTGTGGCAATTATGGCAATCTTTGTTGTGACGAAGCTCTTTATGTCTTACAATGTGCTATTAGGAAGGCTGTTGCTCTAGGACCTAGATGCCTCTATAAGCATTTAAAGATGTATATTAACAGTTCCCCTCCCAAATGACTCAGACTTGAATGTCTATGGTGATGTAGCCCCTAAGGCAATCTTACAGATTGAGAAGAAGAGGAAGCTGGTGTCTTTAGAGCTTGAAGAAGTAAATATGGTAAAGACAACTCAGTAGTTCCAGGCAGAAACAAAAGGCAAATATGCTTAAGACCTCGAACCCTTTAAAGTTACTGATGGCGGTTGAACCCTGTAGATTAACTCCACTTTGAGCCTGAAAGAGAGGAAGCAGGGGCAGAAGTTCCTGGCAAGTAATGCCGAAACCTTTACATGGGTCTCCACTGAAATACTAGGAATAAGCCCAAAGGTGATTACACATAAACTCCATGTGGACCCTACATTCATACTTGTTAAGTAAAAGAAGAGGAGTTTCAGAGTCGAAAGACAGGCAATCATTGATGAGCAAGTTGAAAAGCTGACTGCAGCTACATTTATTAAGGAGGTGCAGTTCCCAAATTGGTTTGCAAATGTGGTGTTAGTCAAGAAAGCAAAAGGCAACTATCGTATGTATGTGGACTTCACTGATTTGAATAGAGCATGTCCTAAAGATTCTTATCCACTGCCTATGATAGACAAGCTAGTAGATGTAATAGCCGGATACAAATATTTCTCACTGTTTGACCCCAAGCAAGGCTATCACAAAATCATAATGGATGAAGATGATGAGGAGAAGACTCCATTCATTATAGAGAAGGGAATATACTATTATGTATCTATGCCCTTTAGGCTGAAGAATGATGAAGCCAGCTATCATAGACTTGTCAACTGAATGTTCAAGGAGCAACTAGGAAGAATTCTTGAGGCATATATAGATGACATGGTGGTCAAAAGTATGAGCTTCCAGCAGTATATTCAAGACCTGAAGGAAGTATTTGAAGTGATGAACGCTTATGAAATAAAAATGAATCCAGAAAATTGTGCCTTCTTCATCGATAGGGGCAGATTCTTAGGCTACCAGGTTAGTGCAAGGGGGATAGAGCCTAACCCAAACAAGGTTCGAGCCATCATGGAGATGAACCCCCCAAGAACCGTCAAGGAAGTCCAGAAGCTAATAGGAATATTAGTGGCCCTAAACAGATTTATGTCAAAGTCTAGGGAGAAGTATCTTCCATTCTTTAAAAAGCTCAGAAAGAGTGCCACCTTCAAATGGACAAAAGATTGTCAGTAAGCCATGGATTATCTAACGAGTTTCCTTACATTAGAATAGGTCTTGAGTAGGCCACTTAAAGGTAAGGAGCTCCTGTTATACCTCTCAGCTTCACAACATGCAATTAGCTTAGTGCTGGTTAGAGAGGAAGGATATCTTCAAAAGCCAGTGTATTATTTCAGCAAGGTACTACAAGAGGCAAAGTTGAACTATAGCCCCCTTGAGAAGATGGTGTATGTCTTAGTACTCTCCTACAGAAAGTTCAAGGTCTACTTGGAAGAATATCAAGGAGTGGTGGTTATAGATAAACCCTTACAAAAGCTCCTGCGCAAGCCAGAACTTTCTGGAAGGCTACTTTGTTGGGCTGTAGAGCTGGAAGGATATGGCTTGGAATATTAGCCCAGGAAAGCCATCAAAGCTCAAACCCTAGTAGACTTCATTTCAGAACGATCATTCCCACCAGAGGAGATGCCAAGTAGCGAAACTCAAGGGCGGCCTGAAACTGAAATCCTGAGGGTTAAATGGGAGTTGTTCGTTGATGGGGCTAGTGGTAAGGGAGCCAGCGGGGTTGGAGTAGTGCTGAAGAATGAAGAGGGAGTTCTGATAGAGTTCGCCCTAAAGCTAGACTTCGCCACAACTAATAATATAGCTGATTACAAAGCTCTCCTTCAAGGCCTTCTGGTGGCCGAACACCTACATGTTGAAACACTGCACATCTGTAGTGACTCATAACTAGTATTGGAGCATGTCAAAGTCCTATACAAAGCTAGACATCTGGACATGATCAAATACTTGGAGAAAACAAATTTGCAGATGAAGAAAATGAAGGAGAAGGGGATCAAGGTTGAATTCAAAAAGATCCCAAGGATGGCCAACAGCAGAGCAAATAGTTTAAGCAAGCTCGCTGCCACCCAGCTGACATCCCCAATAGGGTTTTTTTAAGGGTCCTAGCCCAACCTTCTGTAAAGGAACCTGAAGCTGTTATGTCTGCAGAGCTATAACATTGCTAGATGGATCCAATAAGAAGATACTTAGAGGAAGATGAACTCCCAAAGGACTTGAATATAGCAAAGAAAATCAAGTGGAGAAGCTCTCATTTCTCATTATACGATAGGGTCCTCTACAAACGAGCCTTCTCTCTTCCATGGCTCAGATGCTTGACTCCCACTAAATTTGAATATGTGTTGAGGGAGATGTACAAAGGTGCATACGGAATGCACGTGGAAAAGAAAAACCTTAGTAGCCAAGGCCATCAAACAGGGTTACTATTAGCCCACCATAAAAGAAGATGTTATGAGGATGGTAAGAAGGTGTCAAGCATGTCAGAGGTTTGTAAACATGAACAAGGTCCTAGCTACTGAGCAGATACCAATCTATGGTCTATAACCCTTCGCTAAATAGGGAATGGACATAGTGGGGCCTTTCCCAACAACTATCGGGCAGAAGAAGTTTCTCCTAGTGGCAATAGAATACGTCACCAAATGGGTAGAAGCAGAAGCTCTTACAATGATCAAAATAAAAAATATGGTGAAGTTTATATGGAGGAGTATTATATGCAGGTTCGGAGTGCCTCACCAAATCATTAGGGACCATGGGAAGCATTTTGATAATGCTAAGATGAGAGACTTATGTGAAGGCCTCAACATAAGGCGACATTTTTCCTTGATTTCCCATCCCCAATCAAATGTGAAACTGAGGTTACCAATAAAACCATTGTCCAATGGCAGAAGAGAAAACTTGAAGGATGTGGATGAAACTGGAGAGAGCAATTACACCATGTGCTATGGGCCTACAAAATGACCCTCAGGGAGTCAATAGGCGAAACACACTTTGCCATCACATTCGGCACTGAAGCAGTCCTCCCAGTAGACATTAGGAAGCCAAGTGGAAAAGTATACTACTACAATAAAGAAGAAAATGAGAAATAGAGGAGGATTGACCTTGACCTGCTAAACAAGCTGAGAGAGCAAGTCTTCATCAAAACCACAGCTTACAAAAATAGAGTTACAAGCTACTTCAATCGAAGGGTTAGAAGCAGAATATTCTGGGCAGGAGGCTTGGTGATAAGAAGCCTAGAAGCAACATGGAAGAGAAAAGGCATGGGAAAGCTAACACCAAAATGGGAATGCCCATTCGAGATAGAGAAAGCCATCGGCCCAGCCACATATAAGTTGTAAACTATGGAAGACAAAGAGGTACCACATACATGGAATGTACAATATTTGAAATTATACTATTCTTAATTAAAAATGAAAAAGCATCTCTTTTAACAATTACAAACTTCTAGGTAACAAAATCACAAAGACCAGCTTGACTGGCGAAAGACCCTCCAAGGGGGGCACGAAGCTAATGGAGGCACCAGAACTTTAAGAAGCCAAGAGAGATCATAGATAGGGATAACTTAAAGCTTGGAGCATCAAATCCCAGCTTGATTGGACAAAGACCCTTCAAGAGGGGCACTAAGCCCAGCTTGACTGGTGGAAAACCCTCCAATGGAGGCATTAAGACCTCTAAAGATGAGGCACTAAGCCCAGCTTGACTGGCGAAAGACCCTCTAAGGGAGGCACTAAGACCTCTAGAAATGAGGCACTAAGCCCAGCTTGACTGGCAAAAGACCCTCCAAGGGGGGCTCCAAGACCAGCTTGACTGGAAAATAACCCTCTAAGGGGGGTACTAAGTCTAGCTTGACTGAAAAAAGACCCTCCAAAGGGAGCACCTAAGTCTAGCTTAACTGGAAAAAGTCCCTCCAAGAGGGGCATCTAAGATGAGCCTGACTGGCAAAAGATCCTTCATGGGGGGGCATGACGCAAATACAATACCAAAGCTTCAAGGAATCCAGGGAGTACATCAAGGCCTAGAAGAATGGAGGACATCAAACCATGAGGATCTAGAGGGAACAAGTAGTCAAAGATGATATGAGACCCTAAGGAGCTAAGGGAGACACCAGAGTTTAAAGAGCCAAGGGAAATGTCAAATCTAGGGCAATAAAATTAAAATGAAGACCTCAGGAAGCTGAAGAAGACTAAGTCCAGCCTTCACTGGTGAAAGACCCTCCAAGGGGAGCACATAAGTCCATCTTGGAGTGGTAAAAAACCCTCCAATGGGGGTACCTAAGTCTAGCCTTTACTGGCCAAAAACCCTCCAAGGGGGGCACCTAAGCACAGCCTTGACTGGCGAGCAATACTATAAATGA